>CATKHJ010028106.1:0-11612 GCA_949750685.1 Vernicia montana | reverse complement strand
ATATATATATATATATATATATATATATATATATATATATATATATATATATATATATATATATATATATACATTTTCTCCACGTTTTGTATCTTATATTTTTAGAAATTGTTATTTTCATGTTTTCGTTTTCTCGTTTTTCGTTGCCGTGCAACCTAGCTCATAACTAATTTGTGATAGCATTTTGATAAAAATAAATTTTTAATAAGTTATCCTTTTTTAATACCCTGTAGTCCTATTCCATTGTTTTGAAATCAAACTGACTAATAAATTGAAGTAGAATGTGAATTAAACCAATAATCCATTTAGTCGCATTCAACTGGATATGTTTTCTCTTAAGTAAATAATTTATAAATTATTTTTTAAAAAATAAATATTTTATAAATTATTATTTTCTTTGAAACAAATAATTTTTTGTCAATTAATTTAAAATTTTATGTTTAAACTAAAAGCTAAAAAAAGGGACACTAAGGGATGTTTGATAACCCAACTTATTACTTAATTTAATATTTTCAACACTTATTAATTTTAAGATGGTTTAATAACATAAAATAATTTCCACTTAAAGTTTTAAATTAAGTCAAAAACTACTTAAAATGGTAAGTTAAAATACTTAACTTAAAATTTATACTGAATACAATAAATGATTAAATTTTTAAATAATTTACATTTTAAAAACTATATTACTTATATTATTCAGTACTTAAAATTCAGCACTTAAATTTTCAACACTTAATTTTCAGTTTTACCAAACACGACCTAAGTTATAGACTTGGATTTCTCACTGGGTAAAGTCAAGTTAGTTATAAAAATTTTAAAATTAGAGTTATCAAGGAGATTTAAGTCTATAAAAATGTCATATTAGAATTTGGGCGACCTCTTTTTCTCTCTTTTCTCTCTCTAAAAGCTTTTTTTTTTTTTTTTTTTTTGAAAGAAAATACAAATTTCATTAACTCAAATCAAAGCTTAATACATCAACTAGGACAGATGGAGGGTAACAACTCCACTCCTTAAGACCAGTGTCTGAACCAGCCATCCTCACAATCTGATGGGCTGCCTGGTTCACAAGCCTTTTAACAGAAACGACATAAACATTCAGAAGAGAAGAAACAAGACATTTGCAATCATCAACAATTAAACCTAATGGTGAATCAATGCTCCTTCTATCATTGATGACATTGACAACTAATTGAGCATCTGATTCAACTATAACATTGCAAAAACTCTTCTCCTTCAACCAACTGAGTGCCTCTCGAATACCCATTGCTTCTGCTATAGTAGGGGACACTACACAAGCACTTGATTTAGCAGCAGGATGAAGGAACGCACCTGCATTATCTCGAAGCAACCAACCAAAACACCATCAATTTTGATCCTGAAAGACACCTGCATCAGAGTTCAATTTTAGAAAGCTAGATTGAGGAACCTTCCAACGATTTGTTACAGAAGAGCCAGGTTGGATGTTCGGAGCTTTTACTTGTTGGAACTTCAACCAAGAATTAAGAAAAGATAAAGAACTCTGAGCAACTGCTTCAATAAATGAAAACTGGCCTTCCAATACTACTTCATTTATGTGCTTCTAGAGACCCCAACAAATAGAAAAGAGTTGAACACAAATGGAAAGAGAAACTTGACTGCTAATAGACTTAAACCAATCAAAAAAATTCCCAATCTCATGATTAATAGGCAAAAGAGCAATAGAATTCCAGCAACCCTTAGCAAAATCACACTAAAGTAAAACATAAGAAATTGTTTCAACATAACAGCCACACACTGGGCATAGCAAGTCAATATCCACACCTCTACTGCTCAATCTTTCTTTAGTTGGTAAACAGCCTTTGATAGCACACCAAAACATGTGCTTTACCTTAGGCGGTGCCTTGACGTTCCACAATTTGTTCCAAAAAGTACCATCTTCATTAACCTGAGCACCTTCATATTGATCAACCAAAAAATTGTAGGCACTCTTCACATAATAATTACCTCTACCCTCCCATTGCCACCATAACTTGTCCTCTGTTCTCCTCAAACTCAATGGAATATTTAAAATCAAATTTTGATCACAGATGTCAAACAAGTCACGCACCAGATCAATATTCCAATGAGTTGGGTTATAAAGCAATAGATCAGCAACATACCTCACATTAGATGTAGGAATTAAACCAGTGGTAATGTAAGGATTTTCACTATCTGGAAGCCATGGATCTTCATCAATCCGAACCTTCTCACCATTGCCAATTCTCCAACAACACCCTTTCTTCATAAAATCAATCGCTGAGTGAATACTACACCAAGTGTAGCTGGGATTGTTTCCTACTTCTGCCTCAAACAAAGAGACCCGAGGAAAGTACTTAGCCTTCAATAGTCGTGCAACAAGAGAATGAGGTTGAATTAATATTCTCCAACATTGCCTCCCTAACATAGCCATATTTACCTCGTGAATCCTTCTAAAACCCAATCCCCCTAATAATTTTATTTTACTGAGACGTTTCCAGCTCAACCAATGCATACCTCTCGTCCCACCCTTATCAGATGACCACCAGTATAAATTCATTTGTTTTTCTAGATCATCACAAAAAGACAAAGGAAGTAATAAAATCCCCATTGCATAATTCGGTATAGCCTGCGCAACTGTCTTCAACATTATCTCCTTACCAGCCCGAGATAGTTGCTTATTGTTCCAATTAAATAGCCTTTTTCTAATCTTATCTTTCAAGAAGCCAAGGACTTCAGATTTGTTAGCCCCAATGATAGCAGGTAACCCAAGATAACTTGATTGAACTTCAGCAGTTTGAACATTCAGAGTACTACTAACTTCTCCTTTGACCTCATTTGTAGTATTTGAACTAAAATATAGAGAAGATTTATGGACATTGATAAATTGACCAGAAGCCAATTCATAGGTCTTGAGAATATCCAACATCACCTGAGCTTCTTATCTTAATGCATTGAAGAAAAAGTAAGAGTCATCTGCAAAGAAAAGGCTTGTAATGGTTAGGGCCCCTCTCGAAATCTTACACCCATGTAATATACCCTGCTGAACAGCTCTATTAATAATCTAAATAAGGTCCTCAACAGCAATAGTGAACAAGTATGGACTCAATGGGTCACCCTGGCGAAGACCACGTTGAGGGGAAATAGGGCCTAAATTCGTACTCCCATGGATGATGAAATAGCGCACAGAAGACATACACATAGATATTAGAGAAACCCATTTTGCACTGAAACCCAACCGAATTAGAACACCCTCTACAAAACTCCACTCAAGGCGATCATATGCCTTGCTCATGTCCACCTTCAGAGCTGCAATCCCTTTTTTTCCCTTGAAACTTCCTTTTCATGTAGTGCATTAATTCAAAAGAAATTAAAATATTATCAGAAATAACACGCCTAGGCACAAATGCACTTTGACACTCGGATATCAGATTAGGTAATAGAAATTTCAATCTATTTGCAAGCATTTTAGCCACAACCTTATATTACACTTTACATAAGGCTATCGGTCTCAGATCACCCATAGATTCAAGGACAATCTTTTTAGGGATTAACACAATACTAGTGTCATTTAAGTGAGTCGGCATAATACCTTGATCAATTATTCGAATACAATTAGCTGCAAACTCCTTCCTAATAACAGGCCATAATTTTTGAAAAAAATATGGATTCAAACCGTCCAAGCCCGGAGACTTGTCTAGATGCATGGAAAATAAAGCCTCTTTAACATCAATTTCAGTAAACCGGGCCAACAACATCTCATTATGATCACTAGAAACTTGACATTGAATCCCATCCAGAACACCTTGAAGTTGAGGATTACTAGAATTGTATAGTTAATCAAAATAACCCATAATAACCTCAGGTAACCCAGTTTCCCTTGATTTCAAAACCCTTGCATCATCCTTAAGACGAGTGAGTTGGTTATTCTTTCTTCTTTTAGTAGCAACTGATTGGAAATACTTCGATTTGGAGTCACCTTCTTTCAACCAAAACGTTTTAGCTCTTTGCTTCCAAAAAAGCTTTTGCTGGTGTAAAACTCTATAGTACTATAGCCTGGCCTTCTTAAACTCCTCCACTGCTACTACATCGTGACTACCTCGGTAAAAATTCATACTCTCCTTACACTGCTTAATTCGATTTTTGAAATTCTGAGTAACAGCCTCTCCCCATTTTTTCAGCTCAAAACCACAAACTTGGAGGTTTTCAACTAAGTGCTTCTCTGAATACACATCCCACACCTGCTTAATCAACTCCAAGCAACCTTCCTCTTTCAACCATACATTTTCGACCCGAAATCGTCTATTAAAATCAAGCAATTAAACATAGAAAGGACCAACAAATAGAGGAGAATGATCAGAAGAAAATAGACCTAAATTTGAAGCACGGTAGTTGGAGAACATTATGAACCAGGTTGAATTACCCATCATCCTATCAATTTTTTCCTCCATCCAATTCTCTGTATTTCTATCACGCTCCCAGGTGAATAAATGACCATCCATTTAAGATCCGTCAATCCACATTCGAGCACCATTGTACGAAACCCATCCAACAGCCATTGTGGTTGAGGATTGCCACCTATTTTCTCATCCAAAGAGAGCATATCATTATAATCACCTACCACAATCCAAGCCATATCTAATTGTTGAGCAAGACACCTCAACAGATTCCAAGTATTGTGCCTCCTTGTTTTATCTGGATCGCCATAATAGCCAGTGACTCTCCACGACCCACATTCCTCATTCGTAACTCTAACATCAATATGATTCTTTGAGTAACTAAGTAACTGGACCTCTTTGACATCCCTCCACATAATATAAAGCCCACCACTATGTCCAGAACAATCAATAGCAAATGAACCTTCAAATCCCAATCTATTCCTCAATACTTCAACTCTAGCTCTATTACATAAAGTCTCACATAAAAAGAACTTATTAGGCCTCTTATCCTTGGCTAAGTCCATTAGGACTTGGACTGCTTGTGGGTTGCCAAGCCCACGGCAATTCCAACTAATGAGACTCATTGGCCTAGGTGGGCCTGCTGAACAGGACCCACATCTATCAAGTTTTTTTGCTCAACAAAATCACCCTGGGCTTGAAATTGTTGGGCTGATTCTAAATTACCCACATCTCCATCTTTTTCCCTATGACGCCGCTTAGGGTCATTAATCACGATCCCTTCCTTAACTCCTCCACTTTCCTTAGTCTGCTCATCATTTTCCTTATTTTCGCTTACCAAAATTGGAGCACGCACAACACCTTCATCACCTCCCTGATTTTGCTCCAAATCCATCATTATCGGCTCAGTTATAGGAATTATCAAATTTCCACTTGTCCCTACATGCTTACCATCGAAAAACGCCATAGATGGAGGGACAGGGTGGAGCCACCTCTCACCAATATTGATCTGCGAATTCCTTGAAGTAGTATGCATCCATGGTCCGTACGGTTTGACAATCTCCTTCCCAGCCAATTCAAAGAGCTTATCACAAAATTTATCAACATGTCCCATTTTACCACAAATGTAACAAAATTGAGGCAAATTCTCGTATTTGAAATTGACCTAGTGCCACTGTTCATTGGACTTCTTAATCTTCATACGTCTTTTCAAAGGATTCCTGACATCCAAACGAACTTTAAGCCTCATATACTCACGCCAGTAACCTATAAAATTATTGGCATTAGAAATCAGGAATTGCCCCACTGTATTTCCAATCTGCTGAGCCACAATCTCTGAGTTAAAACCACACGGTAAATCGTACACCTGCATCCACATTTCTGTGTGGTATATGGGAATGTTACTTAGGACTTCATTTGGATGTACCTGTTGCATAAGTAACAGTTGATTATTGAAAAACTAAGGACTCCCATCAAGCACTCTCCTAACATCTACTTCATGATAGAAAAATGAATAAAAATATATTTGGCCCTAGATCTTGGATAAACAACCCTTTCCCCGGTCGCCATATCGATGCTAGAGTCTGTTTCATGAAGTTAACATTAAAAGCTTTATTAGTTAGCAACCTACCCACAATAGCATGGTTTAGGTCACTCTTATTAGCAGCATCTCCACTCCCAATAAGATCAACGCTGTCTCTTTCTTCGTCATCCAAAGAGACCTTTGAATAAAGCTCTTCCAATGACATTTGTTGATTGAGTGATGATGACATGATTAGAAAAAAGACAACAAACCAAGAAAGCAAGAACGCTTGTCAAAGGACAAGGCATTTAAAATTATAATATAATAATGAAATCTATTATTATCTATCTAAGACTTTAACTTTTCTATATAGGCTAAAATTAAATCTCTCTCTCTAAAAGCTATTTGCTTTCTAATCTAGAGCTTTAGTTGGGGTCCCCTTTGGTGGCTCTGGCCACTAAAGGAGACAACCAGTCTATGTCCCGTTTCTTTCCTTTGTTTTGTTTAGCTATTTATATATGTTAGTTTCTGTCTTTTGTTGGTTTTTTTCATCTACTGTCTTCATTGATTTTTGGGTGTTTTGGCATTAGATTTGCAATGGTGGTGTTTCCGTGAACATCTCCGGCCTCGTTCGGCCTGTCCACCGAATCCATCCTTTAACGGAGCTAATCTTAGATGGATGGAGATGGATAGGGGGAGATTTTGCTGGCAACAACTATGAAATTTCAAGGCTAGAAATTTTGAAGGCTGATTTACATTTTTGGTTGGGATTCATAGCTGCTGACAGAAAGAAGCCTCTTCTCAAGCCATGGATAGTTCAATAGAGGGTTACTCCCTATTAAGCCATCACTGCAGATGGAGTTTTGTGGCACTGGAGAGCTGGTTTGAAAGCTCAATGGTACAAGGACTGTGGGTCTAGTCCAAAAGCATTTTCCTTGCCTATTCCGGTGATCTTCTCCTTCTCTATGTCTTCATTGGCGGCACTGTCGCAAGTGATGGAGGAGGCTTTTGGAAGGGCTAAGAGTAAGGGGCAAAAATGAAATTCAACTTTATTGGTAAGCCATAGGGCTAGTTTCTTCACAGACTATAGGTTTGTGGCTGTGTTGGGCTGCAAAGCCAAGTAAAAAAAAATCCTTCAATGGGTATATTGGTGTATTTGGACCAAGAGTCCATTATGTTGTAATCCACTTGGTTACCTATGTATTTGTATTGTTTTTAGGCTTCATAACCTTATTAATGCTAGCATAATATATTTTCATTGGAAAAAAAAAAAAGGGCAACCTCCATTTTATTTTGTGGGAATATGCCATGATGTGTGCTGACATGGAAGTGTCCAAAATGCTAATTGTGTTCATGTGTTGGTGTATAAACGGTTTTCTTGTATGTGTTTTTGTGCAATCACCAAGTGAGGATAAGTGTTTGTACAAATGGCTAATTGAAGGATAATTTTGATTGTGGAGTGCAATGAATAGTTGGTGGCAGAGGCTAGTTGCATATTTAGGAATTTTATAAAACATGGTTGATGTTATACAAGTTAAAATTTGGCAAAAAGAAAAAAAAAAAGATGTTACACAAGTTAAATAAGAAGTTATTTTTTTTTATTTGTGTACAAATATTTGTTTCTTTAATTACATTTTTACAATAATACTTGATTTTTTTTATTTTGTATTAATTCTAACCTAATTTCGAAATTTAATTACAAACTATACTCTAAGTCATAACTATTAGAAAAAAAAACTATTAATTAAAAGGCCAAAAAACTAAATTGATTTTTAAACTTATTATATCATATTGTCAATTTAAATTTTAAATTTTGATTGAAGTTAATTGAACTCTTTAACTTTGTAAATTTGATTAATTAAGTCATTAATTTCTTTATTAGTTGTTTATCAAATTTACAAAAAGAATCCAATTAATTTCTTCAAAATTTAAAAATTAAATTGATAGTGTGATATAATATGTTCTAAAATCAATTTTACTTTTTTCCTTCAAATTAATATGAAAATATTATTCTTATTATTTTCAATTTAACTTTAGGGTAAAATTGTAATTAAATTTTCAAATTAAGGTAGCATTGACATTAAAAAAAAAGGATATGATTGTAAAATCATGTAAATTTATTTATTATACTATTTTTATGAAAAAATTATTGTTTAATATCTGAAGTTTGATATAATTAACAAAATGGTCCTTTTTTTAAAAAAATTATCTCATTAATCCTTCTAGGGTTGATCACGGTTCGGGGGAATCCGGAGATTTTCAAAACGACATCTCCGAAACCGAACTGTGAGGTAAAATTCTCCGGACCGAAATGTACCAAAAAATTGAGACAATTCAGTCCGGATATTTGGGTCTAAATGGGACGGTTCGGTTCAATACGGGACAACGGAGATTCAGAGATTTTTTTTTGAAATAGAGATTTTCTATTTTTAAAAATTTAAAAATATTTTTTTTCCAACTTAAACCACTTTTATTGAAATTCAATCAGTATATACAATAAAACAAAAATCAAACTACATAGTGCATAATTAAAAAAATTTATTTACAATCCACCAAGTTAAAATAAAAATCAAACGACATAGTGCATAATTAAAAAAATTACAAAAATCACAAAATTTCAGGATGGGTCATAAACCGGGTCTTCACAAAATTCAACTGATTCAACAGAAATTATATGGCTTAAGAATAAATTAATAATATAATGGTCGTAAGTTTATAAATTGTGAAATTGCAAAATTTAAATCCATTAAAAAAAAAATTTGCATCAAATTTATACATAAAATCATTGCATTGCATTAATGAAATTATCAATACCTTCAAAGTTCAAAGTTGGATAATCAAATGGTTATTGTTTTATAATTGCCCATGGTTAAAAAATTTCTCATGTGATAAAATAATTGAATTATTTTCCTTTTGGATTTTAACCATGACATATGATTAATATTAGTATTATACAAATTATTAAATTTTAATGAAATTTTAAAATAATATTAATATTATACAAATTTTTTTTTTTTTTCAAAATTTAGCTTGCACTTACAAAATTGTAATGTAATAACTAATTTAAAAATTAAATTTTATAATTAATAAAAAATAAATTTTATTTATACATTATTAAATTTGCTTAAAATGTGTTACTAAATTCAATATTAAAGTATATATATATATATATACACCAAAAACCGTACCGAATCGAAAAATCAAAACTAGAACCGATTTTAAATGATATATATATATCATTTAAAATTGGTTCTAGTTTTGATTTTTCGGTTCGGTACGGTTTTTGGTACAGATAACTATTAATCTCTAGAATTGTACTAAAAAAAAATTCGGGATGGTTCGGTTCGAAGAAAGTCAAATGGTCAGCGAATATTTTCAATTTGATCTTTCGGTACGGTTCAGTATCTCCGAGTTCCGTACTCAG
Organism: Vernicia montana; assembly: GCA_949750685.1. NCBI lineage: Eukaryota > Viridiplantae > Streptophyta > Magnoliopsida > Malpighiales > Euphorbiaceae > Vernicia > Vernicia montana. The sequence continues at coordinate 2,275 of CATKHJ010028106.1, read as the reverse complement.
CCCTAAATCCTTCTGTTATAACATTTCAAAAAAGTAAAAAAGAAAAAAAAAATTATAAATTGAAATAATAAAAGTTTTTACAACCAAAGGATAAATTGACAAAATTTCCTAAATAAAAGGTAACATTGACAAAATTTAAAAGATAAAATAAAATTTGTAAAAAAAAAAATGGATATCTTAATTTTTTTAATTAATAATATCACCTAGCAGAAATAATTAAAAAAAAAAAATTGAAACTAGCTTTAAGTGAAATTGTTATATCATGGACCCGAGTCCACAATGCATTGTGGAACAAACCCAAGCGAGCGAATTTTTTTTTTTTTTAAAATAACAACCTAGCTTGTTGATGGCGCATCATTTTCAGAGCTAAAAAAATTTTCAGTTATTTTCTCTTTCTTCCAAAATCTTCAACTGAGATTCAACAATTCTCATCAAAATCGTAAACATAGATCATCAAAATCATGAAGCAGTAACCACGAATCATCAAGAATTGATCATTTTATCTTCATCTCTCCTCCAAATTCTTAAACACAAATTAAATATAACAATCAACGGTGAAAATTTTTCAAAGCGAAAATCAACATATTATTCCTGCAATTGAATTTTCAATTCAAACTCTCGATTTGCCTATTGAAATAGGTAAAATCTATCTCTATCAATCTCACTTTCTCTCTTTCTCTCAGTCTGTTTCATATTTATAATTATAAATTACAAAACACAAATATAGGTTATGAACAATAGGTTATAACAGGTTATGAACAATCATAGGTTTTAACAGGTTCGTAGGTTAAACCTGTTAAAAATTATAGGGTCATAAGTTAAACATTATAGGTTCATTAAACGTAAACATAAGGTTCATAAATTATAGTCTATAAATTCATAAATTATAGATTATAATTTATATATTAAAAACAGGTTCATCACTAAAAAAATATACATTTCATCATTCATAAACTATATATTCATCATTATTAAATTATAGTTTCATCGCATACTTATAATTTATAAATGATATCTTGTCCTTTTATAGTTGATAATCAAAATAATGATTGTGCTTTGGAAGTGAAACTTACAAATCCAGATTTATTGGGATTGTCTGTAAAATTTGCTGATGAAACTTACAATATATACAACTGATTCCCTCAAATCATAGTTTCTTTTGCTCATATTCTTCTTCTTCTTCTTCTATTAGTATTAGGTCTTACAAACGTTTTGCTACTCTTCCTTTGTCTAGATCTTCTACTTTCAGTTCTTTTTTGTATCTGTCTCTCACTTGTTAATCAGTCCAATATGATATTATTAAAAATTGTCTTTTAATCAATCCCCTTACTTTGAATTCTATTTGATCGAAATAACAAAACTAGTTGTTGATTATAATAAAAAAAACAAAATAGATAATTTAGTATTAATTTATAATCATGAATCTGGCAATAAAAAATAATGAATCTGCATGTGATATATGATGAATTTGAACTTTATATCTAATGAACCTGATAGTTATATGTGACAGTATAAAAGATACTGAATCTGCATGTGATATATGATGAACCTAAACTTTATATTTAATGAACCTGATAGTTATATGTGATGAACTTAAATTTTAAATCTAATGAACCTTATAATTATATGAGAAATATTAAATAATGAAAATTTTAAATACGAGGAATGAATTAAATTAAATTATAATTAAATCATGAATCTGATAATAAAAAAGATAATGAATCTGCATATGATATATGATGAACCTAAACTTTATATTTAATGAATCTGATAGTTATATGTAATGAACCAAAACTTTAAATCTAATGAACTTAATAATTTAAAATTTAATATTAAATAATGAAAATTTTAAATATGAGAAATGAATGAAATTAAATTATAGAATAATTAAATCATGAAAAAGATAATGAATCTGCATGTGATATATGATGAATCTAAACTTTATATCTAATTAACCTGATAGTTATATGTGATGAATCTAAACTTTAAATCTAATAAATCTGATAATTTAAAACTTAATATTAAATAATGAAAATATCAAGCAATCGAATTTCAAAATAAAAAAAATAAAACTCAAAATCTTCACATAAATAGTATAAAAACTCAAAAAAAAAAATATGAAGATTATGAAAGAAATATGAAAAAGAAGAAGACAAAAACAGTTTCAATAAAAAAAAAAAAAAGCAATTTCAAAAAAAAAAGAAAAAGAAGAAAAATTAAGTTTTACTATTTAAAAAAAAAAAAAAGATTTAGCATTTTCTTCTTCTGATCGAGT
>CATKHJ010028064.1:0-10239 GCA_949750685.1 Vernicia montana | reverse complement strand
TTTTATTTTCATTTTAATCAAGAAGATAAGTTTTGGAGCTCGTGTATGCCAAAATATGCATTCCAAAAAGAGTTCTTTATAAACTTTTATTCTTGAATTTAATAATAAGTTGTTATTATGTTTTCTATTAGATTGATTGTTAATTTACTTATTTCTTTCTTCTTAACTATGATTAGCTAAATTTCTTATCTAGAATTTAGATGTAATCTCTTAATTTTCCTATAACTATCTTTATTTGATTGATTTGGTTTTGATTATTGGAATTAATCTTTTATCTTAGAATTTAATGCTTGTAAATAATTGATCACTATTTGCATGTTTAAAAATATTATATGAAGTAGCGAGAGTGGAAGCATAATATTAGTTCATTAAGATATTAGTGTGAACCCTCGATTTAGCACCTCCAAAATTATTTCTGAACTCACCAGAGCTGACCAAAATATTTTTCTATCCAAACTGATACTTTTTCAATCTTGACCGGACTTTCTATGCTAAACAATACTTTCCCAAAAATGACCAGATTTTTCTCAAAACTGACTGCTAAACTGTCCGATAATTAATTTCGAATCCAACGCCAATAACCAGTAATTTTTCAGACTTTAGAATACCCCAGAAATTGACCAAAAATCCTCGAAAACTAACCCGAAAACCCCGAATGCTAAACCGGAGGAGGAGACGGCCTGGAAACCGAGATAGCTCGCGGACGTCCCCGAGCCAGGACTGCGCGTCCGCGAGACCACTTCGCCGATGCCACGGGTCATTTGGCGAGTCCGCACTAACGCACCTGACACACATTGTACTGACGCGCCAGTTCAGAGTTGACGCGTGTCAGCACAAAGCTGACACGTCCGCCAGACGAGCTGGCGGAGTTGCTAGCCTTTCTGGCACGTCCGTCAGCCCTTTTGGCGAACGTTCGCTAAACTGTCTCGCGGACGCGTGGTTCTGACGCGCGTCCGCAAGCAGCTCTCACGGTTGTACCCCCTTGTCCGAAAATGACATTTTTGCCCCTCTTTCAGCTTACTTTTTCAGCCCTTTTTGGTCTTTTCACCCCTTATTTTTTCCTATAAATACACCCCTCCATCCCTCTCTTCACTTTACACCTTAAGCAATTGTTGATTGGCTATCCATTTGCTTCTTCTTTTCTCTCTCTAATTAATTTTCTCACTCTCTTTTTGAGTAATCACACCAATTAATTAAAAATCCCTTTGATTTTTAATTAATTAATTTTAAAATAGTTTTCACTCAATTTGATTAATTCATCTTTTTAATTAATCACTCTAATTAATTAATCTTTTTAATTAATTAAAATTGGGTAATTAAGCAACCATATTATCAAACTAATCTCTTTTTTTAAAATCCACCCTCCTATTCTCGTTTTCTTTCTTGAAAACGGAACTTTGCTCCGGAAAAACTACTCTTCCACCACACAAACCAAAAAAAAAAAAGATATAATCTCTTACCCTCACTCAAACCCCAAATCAAATCAATCCAATCAAATCTGACCGATCCTTAAACCCCTCCATCTCACAATGGAACGAACTACGTGGGTTTTGATCCCCATCCAATAGGGTACGTAGGCACGCTTGGAATTTAACTCCAAGCCTCAAATCCAAATCCCAATCAATCCCCTTCCCCTTTCATTTTTTAGTTTCAGTCCATTGTACATACAAATGTTAATTAATGTTATTAGTTAATTTAATTATTTTGGAGTAAAGGAGCAATCTTGTGATTTCCCTAGTACCCATAAGGGCTAGAGGGAATACTCTCCTTTGCTTGTGAATGTTTAAATACTTGCTCTTTATTTTCCTACGCACTCATAATTATGCCATGATCATGCACTTTAAAATTGCAAATTAATACTTGTCATCCATGAAATCTATTTTCAAAGTCAATCAAACTTAAGAGTCAAATTGATATTATTTTAAAACCAAAAACCTAGTCCCCGATCTCAACCTGGTTCGAAGGCTAGTGATTTTATCCTTAGGTAAATTAATCAAAGATTAATGAATTAGAGTCAAATTGGGTTTTTCCTTAATTTTTCCATTTAAATAAATTAGGCTGGCAACTCCCTAACCCTTTCAAAAATCAAATCAATTTTCTGAGCTGATAGCTGCTTCTAATCGTGAGCACCAAAACTCGTACCATAAACCTCCCTTAAAAAATCACTCGCCTTTCCTTAAGGCACTCACATTTTTCTCAAGCAAGGGGAGGGGCGTTCGAGCGAGGCCTCACAGTTGGCGACTCCACTAGGGACTAGTTGCCACCTTTTTTCAAATAAAAGGAAAGCAAAAATAAGAGGATTACTATTTGGTTAAGATTTTTCCAAAATAATCTCTATTTGACACTTGAGTTTAATTTGACTTTCATGCATCATTTTGCATAATAAAGGCTCCTTGCCTAAACCTAGATTTAGGAAAACTTTTGGATGGTGAGTAGCATTGGCTCGAAAACTTTCTTTAAGTATGTTGGGAGATAGCGAAAGCATTCCACCCGCGATGAATCCCCGATCATTTCGTTGGTGTAACGAGCATTCCGTACTGTTGGACCCATGCGAGTCTCTTTAACTCACATGTGGTTAGGTATATCAATGCTCTAGTGGGACGGGGACCCTTAAACTGACCTACCCTTCACCTTTGTGCATATAGTTGCCTTAGCCTCGGATTTTAGGTTCCATGTACCATAATAATCAAGACTTTTGTAGATATCCATGAAACCTTTTTACATGCATCATGACATTAACATGCATACATGCATAAGAAACTCAAGAATAGAGTCTTCTCACCTTGTAAACCAAAAAAACTGGTGGTTCGTCATCCAAAAAATACTCAACCAATAAATCCGGTGAAGGGAATCCTTTCTCGATATACCGTTGCATATGTTTATCCTTTTCTTTAGTGTAAATTCTTACCTTTCCTTTTCCTTTTTTCTTTTGAAGGTACCAATGGCCAACACCTTTGACCAGGATGCTATGAATGCCTTTTTGCCAGTCTCTTCAAGAAACAAGAGGAAGCTTTCCAAAATACACTCACCACCGCCCTTAAAACACAAGCTGATTCCTTCACCAATGCTCTCAATACCCAATCTGCCAACTTCACTAATACCCTCAATACCCAACATCAATCCATCCTCAACCAGGTTAGGGAGATGACCAATGCCACCATTGCTCCTGCTCGTACCGAGCCCACTTCCACTCAGGCCAGTACAAGCTATGCTTCTACTTTCACTCCTCTCATTATCGATCTGATTGATAAAGGGAAGGCTCCTGACACCCTTACTTCTCCTGCTCTGGACTTAAATGCCACTGCCCCTTCCCCCGCTACGAATATTTTTCAAAGTGGGGACTTCTCTAGCTTTCCAAAAGCTAAGAAACTAATTGAAAATTTTGAAGCTATGGAGAGGACTCTCAAGAATATTAAGAAACATAAAGATATGATAGATGTCGACTCTCTAGCTCTCTTCCCGAATGCGAGGGTTCTGCCTAAATTCAAAATGCCAGTCATGGATAAGTTTAACGGCACCACATACCCCAAGACTCATCTCAAAATGTATGTAGGCACTATGAGACCATTTGGAGTGGATGACGAGCTCCTTGCTTAGTTCTTCCAACAATCTCTGACCGGAGCAGCTGTTAAATGGTTGCTAGATCTCGAACAAAACCACAAGAAAAGTTGGGATGACATATGCAATGCAATTGTCAAGAAATAGCACTATAACATCGAGGTGGATGTCACCTGTCGAGATCTAGAAACGACCAAGCAAAGATTATGAGAGTCCTTCACCGCGTTCCTTACAAGGTGGAGGTCCAAAGTAGTGCAAATGGTGAACTGCCATCGGAAGAAGAGTAGATTGATATCATTGTCAAAAATCTCTTCCATCAGTACCAAGTCCATCTACAAACTCAGTATCTCCCGGACTTTAAAGCCCTTATTGCTACCGCCTCCAAGATTGAAGATCTGATTCAATCTGGGCAATTCAAGAATGAGTCCTTGAGCTCGAGGTACCATAGAAACACTAACTACACCTCCAATACCACTCAGTCTGCCAACAAAAAAGGGGGAGAGATAAATGTTGCCTCTTATCATCAGCCAATGAGGTTGGAATTAAGGAGGACCTTCTTTGAGTTAGGCATGCCCCTAAGCACTGTCTACTAGAAGGCCTTAGGAGCTTAACTCGTTAAACCTTCAGAGACAAGAGCACCACTGAATCCCTTGCCCAGGAACTACAATGCCAATGAACACTGTGACTACCATTAGGGGCCAAGGCATAAAACTAACGACTGTAAAGCTCTAAGGCATAGGATTCAAGATCTTATTGATAGTGGAGACATTATCACTCCCAAACCCAAGCCTAACATCACCACTAACCCTCTCCCAAGGCACCAAAGAAATATCAATTTCATCGCCTCTGATGAACATGAATCTGACCCTATCTCTATGATCCACCCCACTCTGGACTATTATTGTGTCCTCGATCTAAATGATTTTATTGATGAAATTGACACAATTACCCAGCGCGGGAGAGTCCTTCCAGCACCAGGGCATCCTGCCACATCAAAAGAGACTACCCTAGTCAACCACGTTGTTCCTCCTCCAGCTGAAAAGTTGAAAACCCACCATGAGCCTAAAGAGGATACCATCCTGAAACAGTTAAAGAAGACCCAAGCCAACATCTCAATTTGGAGCCTCATTCAGTCCTCGTACCCTCATCACCAAGCTCTTTACAAGGCCTTGAACTAGTGCTAGGCTGCAATTGGCATCACACCTGAAACTCTTGTGGCTTCTTTGACGAGCACTGCTAAGACCATGTCTATCTCCTTCAGCGACCAGGACATCCCGCAAGGTGGGGAAAAACACAACCAAGCTCTCTACATCACCGTAATGACTCGGGGAAAAATTGTGCCCATTGTGTTAATAGATAACGGGTCTACTTTGAACATATGCCCATTGAAAGTGGCTAGCTGCCTAGGATTAGAGGCTACGGATTTCACTCCGTCAGACCAAGTTGTGAGAGCTTATGACAACACCAAGAGGGAGGTCTTGGGTGTTGCCACCTTGAATGTGACTATTGGACCCATCACTATGCCGATCTCTTTCCAGATGATCGATGTCCCGGCCAGTTTTAACCTCCTCCTTGGAAGGCCATGGATCTATCAAGTCAAAGCTATTCCTTCTTCTCTTCACCAGAAGTTAAAATTTCCTCACGGTACAAGTATCATCACAATCAAGGAGGATGTACATGGGAAGAGTGACATTCCGAGCTCCGTTCCAATTTTAGGAATCAAGCCGAAGCCTTCTACCGTTCCTCTATCAGGCTTCTCTTTTGACACTATCCAGTTCATTCAAGGGGAAGGTAAAGAATTCATTTCTTTTGAATTTGACCCCTATGGCAATGTGGTTGTGGCTAATATGATAAAAAAATGGATTATTTTCCAAGTTTAGGTCTAGGAAAGAACCAATAAGGGATTGCCCAATTTTTGGAGTGCACTACTGCCACTGCTCCATTTGGCTTGGGCTACGAGCCCAAATTAGAGGATATAATAGAACTGGAAGAAAGAGCCAAGCTGAGAGCTAACGCCAAAAGGCGAGGTGAGAATTATAACTGGCCCATACGCCTGTACTTTAAAACTCTAAATGGATATTTTATGAAAGAGGGTGAAAATTTCTCTTATTATGCTTTTCTCGAGCCTTGGTATTGCCCCATTTCTGGAAAACTAATCCCTAGTTTTGAAATTTTCTTTTATGTTAGGCTCAGCCTAGAGGAGTGCGAGCCAGTCTATTTGCTACAGGAGGATTAGGAAACAAGCATGGAGCCCTCTCTCTGTGAATCCATCCATATGATCACCGAACACCCGGAACCTGATTCCACCAAGCTCATCCACCCATCTCAAGCTCTACCTAATAACTGGTATTTTAAGAAGAGCACTAGCCTTATCATGCCCCCATCTGAGTCCTTCGAGTTCGAATTTGAGTCCTCCAAGTCTGCCCAATCTGATGTTGAAATCTAGTTTGTCAAGTATGATTTTGTAACCCATCACGTGGGCTTATCCTTTAATGTAAACCATGATGATGGGAATTTTATCAGAAATAAAAAGTTTGACTTTTCTGCTTACTTTTTGCGACTCTCTATGCTCTACTTCATCTGATTCATCATTAAATGAGACATCTGAAAAAGAAAACAAAAAAGAAATAAAAAAATGAAAAAGGCAAAGAACCTATCAATTATGGCACAGAGAAAAAATCCAAAATCACATACATTGCATCTGCATATCATGATACACAGGCATTGATTGGAAAAGTTCGTCAATTCTTGGACTATTTTACAAGAGAACCTAATGATATGGTGGGGGTAGATCCAAGCATCGTGGTTCACAAGATCCTGACCTATGAACACATGAAGCCTATTAAGCAGAAGCTGAGTAGAATGAAGGCAGAATGGTCTTTGCAGAACAAAGAGGAGGTAACCATACTGTTAGACAATCAGTTCATCGAACAGATCACTTACCCTTCATGGTTAGCCAACATAGTGCGTGTCCTCAAGAAAGACGAAAAAGTTTGCGTATGTGTTAACTACAGGGATCTCAACAAGGCTTGTCTGAAAGATGACTTTCCTTTGCCTCACATTGACTTATTAGTAGACCGTATGGCAGGTGCATCAGTGGTCTCCTTGACCGACCTCTTTGCGGGCTACAATCAAGTCCAAGTATATCCTCCTAACAAGGAAAAGATATCTTTCACAATAGAATGGGGCACCTACTGTTATCGAGTCATGCTTTTTGGTCTGAAGAATGCCAGGGCAACATATCAAAGGATGGCAACTACCATTTTCCATGACATAATGCTCAAAGATGTCGAGGTATATGTAGATAATGTGGTGGTGAAATCTGAGACTCCCGAAGGACATTTGAAAGCCTTGGAAAGATTTTTCTTGAGACTCAAACAATACAACTTTAAGCTAAACCCAGCCAAATGTGTCTTCGGTGCCTCCTCAGGTGTGTTCCTCGAACACTTGGTCAGCCAGCAGGGTATAGAAGTGGATCCTGCTAAGTCAAAGGCAATCATAGAAATGCCATCTCCTAAAACTGAGAAGGAGATCAAAGGTTTCCTGGGTCGCCTGCAGTACATAAGTCATTTCATTGCACAGCTGGCAGATGTTTGCAGACTAATTTTCAAACTACTAAGAAAAGGAGCCTCTAAGCAGTGGAACGAGGAATGCCAAAGAGCCTTTGACAGAATCAAAGAGTATCTGCTGAATCCACCCGTTCTACAACCTCTAAGACCAGGTCAGCCATTACTGCTTTATTTATCTGTTACTCTAGAAGCTATAGGTATAATGCTAGCTTAGAATACCTCAGACTCTCACAAAGAAAATGCCATCTATTACCTAAGCAAATGTATGTTGGCTCATGAACTTAACTATAATCAGATTGAGCAACTATGTTTAGCTTTGGTATGGGTATGCCACAAACTCCAGCATTTCCTATGCTCGTACACAACCATGTGCTAGCTGACAGGAGCCCTTTGAAATTCCTTATGGAGAAGCAAGTTCTTAATAATAAAATGGCACGATGGATGGCAGTACTTGTAGAATTCAACCTAAAGTATGTTCCGAGGAAAGCAGTTAAAAGAAAGCATAATTGCTGACCAATTGGCTGCAGCCCCTATAGAGGGAGAACTATTCGAGCCTGAATTCCCAGATGAGGATATCCTGACCACAGACCCTGAACTATGGAAGCTATTCTTTGATGGTGCGTCTAACAGTAAGGGCTATAGAATCGAAATAGTCCTTGTCACCCCGAAGGGAGATCACCTGCCTATTGCAATTAAGCTAGTCTTTGAAGTGACTAATATGAGGCTGAATATGAAGCATGCATAGCTGGTTTAGAAGTGGCTATCAACATGAGAATAGATTACCTCAAAGTCTACAGTGACTCAAACCTGATTGTCTTCCAAGCCCTTGGAAAGTGGAAGATAAGAGAAGAGCATTTGGTTCCTTACCATCAACGCCTGAATGATCTAACAAAGAGTTTTCAAGAACTCTCCTTTCACTACTTGCCAAGGGAAAAGAACCAGTTCGCCGATGCCTTAGTGTGAGGCCTCGCCCAAGCATCGGTCCGATCTGCTAAGGGAATCGAAATGCTCTTCGGGAGAAACTCCATACAATCTGGAACCCGCTGTGAGTTCTTGGAAAATTGGAATTTGAATTTTCGCTTTATGTGACAGGGAGTCGCCACTTTAATTTTATTTATTTTAATTGAGAAAATTAAAGGAAAACCCAAATGAAATGACTCCAAATTATTTATTTTATCCCAATGGAATAGCACTAATCCACGAGTGACCAAAGTGGGCTCGGGGATCAGGTTTTGGTAATAAACAATTTAATTTATTAAGTTTGGCTAAAAGTACAAAATAACTTTATGTGTAAAGGATGATTTTCATGCATGAATAGAAATAAAAATGATGAATGAAATAATTATAAATGATGCAAATATTATATGGATGACAATCATAGAGATGAATAAACAAAAAATAAAATATGATAAGAGGATATTTTCTCTAGCCCTTATGGGTACTAGGAAAATCATATATTCCTCAATTAATTTAATAAAATAAATATAAAACAATAAAATAAATAAATAAAAAGGGAAAAATATTATTCAAAATATTTTGGAGTTGATACCTTAAAGATGGCATGCCTGCATATCCCTTTGAATGGGAATCAAACCCAACGCAGTTCTCCCTTCTTGCGAATGAGGGGTTTTACTCAAAAGAGGTTTATTTGGTTTATCAATTTAATTCAGATTTTAAATTAATAAAATTTAGATTAGATCCAAATAAAGGTGTGACAACATGATAAATTCTAGATCTGATTTTAGAATTTAATAATTGTAAGAGAAAGGAATTATACTTTCGCTTTTCTTGGCTTTTTCACGGACAGGGTGAGCTTGGCTCCAGATTTGAGCTCCACTTCAGGTTAGGAACTCAAAAATAAATAATAATAATTTTAAATTGAAATTATTTTGGTAGATGAAAGGATTTAGATATAAAAAAGTGAATTTTGATAGAATTTCGGTAACAAATAAAGCGTTTTTTAAATTTTTGGGAGATTTTTTTCTTTCTTAATTTCGGAAGGAGGAAGGCTGGTATTTATAAAGGAGGCTGAGGAGGCTTGGGCGGCACTGGCGGCGGCACGCCTAGTGCGTCGGCTGCCTGGTGACATGCTTGGCGTGCCGCGCCCTGGGCGGCATGCTTGGCTTGCCGCGCGATGAGCAACACTTTAAGCATGCCGCACGCTGAATGGCATACCTAGCGTGCTGCCTAGAAGGCCACTGCTTTGGCCCGGTTTGATTCGATCTGGACCGATCAGTTTGACCCAATTTACACTGTTTTGGTCTGTTTTGGCCCGTTTCTATTCCAAATTGGGCCCAGTTTGATTCTATGGATTCGTAATTGAAAATCGATGGTACTAATCAAGTGGTTTTGACTTGACACAGTCTGGTTTGGTCTGGTTTATCCAAATCAACCTGATTTTGTACTATTTTGTTTTATTTTAGCCTGTTTTTGATTTGATTTAGGCCCGGTTTGATTCTATGAGTTCGTAATTGAAAACCGATCGTCAAGGGGTGCAAATTTGAGGGTTCATAGCTACCCCCTCATCAGAATTGGCTTTGTTCAAAAGGCAATTCTGATGATAGTGAACTTGGGGAGTATGTTTGGAGTAAGGAACAAAAATGATATCTAGGTCGGTGTTTAGACATTTTTAGGAAAATCTATATTCCCTGTCTATGTGGGAAATGTTAGAGTATATGCCCTAGAGCTGTGTATATATTTATGTAAATGTAAAATAACATTATAATTAGTGGCAATAAATATATGTTTATATAAATCAATTACTCTATTGTATTAAATGTATATTTGTAGTCCATTAGTATTTTGTGAGAGGATCTATTCTCAAGTGTTAAGAATATGGAGACAGATCGCTTTTAAACAAATACTTTAAATGTTCATGGTCATAGGAATAATGACTGGGCATCATTAATTCTGGAGAGACCGTCACCTCTGTTTGTATTCTATAATCAGTATGTGATACTTATGATTATAAAGGCAGTGAGCATCATACTGCTTGACAAAAGTTGTCGATATAAATATGTGGATATTCATGTGATGAATGATTGAACTGTGACGTTAGATGATGATAGCATGGAGTTTTATTGCTAGTCAATAAATCATCGTCTAGGTCATA
>CATKHJ010028022.1:0-16153 GCA_949750685.1 Vernicia montana | reverse complement strand
CTTAAAGTGATAAAAGAAAAGGATTAAGGAAAGGGGATCATATTGAGGAAATGGGGAAAGCAATAATTATGCTAGAATTATAGAACTAAAAGAAAGGGAATAAAAGAAAGAGGGAACATGCAAAGGGAAATAATAATAAAGCAATAAGAAGAAACTAAGCAAAAAATAAAACAAAACAACAAAGAAAAACAAACAAATAAATAAATAAATGAAAAAGGAAGAAAATAAATACCTTTTGAAGACGAGGCTTGGGGACGTATGGACGGAGCGGACGATCGGATCGCAATTCCACCTTGACTCGATTTGGCGGAACCAAAGCCTCCGAACGGCTACTAGGACGGCGTTGTTGAGACTCCCTCGAACTGACTTAAGGAGAGGAACCTCGAAACGACCACCCAAAATCAAAAAAGAAACTTTGAACTAAAAAGGCACGTTCTTTTCGAACCAAGCCTTAAAAATTGTATGCTTATAATCAATTAAGCTTGATTTAGCAAGTGGTGAGTGTATAAATGAGTTAGGAAGGGGGGTTTATATAGGTAGAAGGGCTGGGGAAGATTTTCATGTTTTTCAATGTGGGAAAATGAACCTGAAGTGCAAAAATCGTATAGACCCCTTCTAGAACTGCACAGAGGCAACCAGGACCGTACAGGCCCTGTGCGAAACCGCACAGGCCTTATGCAGTTCCTGGGGGCCCCTGTGCGGTTACCTAAGCCAAACTGTGGTCGGTTCTCTTATTTTTTCAATCCTTTCTTGCCCGTTTCAGTTTTCAAGTCCTTTTTGCATGTCCGTGGGTTTAAACGGTGTGAAATTCAGGGTTCACAATATTCCAGTGAGGGAGGACATTATTATACTTCTGCCAACTCTTTTCATTTTATTTTCAGGCTTCGCCAAACATTACTAAAACACAAGCATTCCAAATTTGAAGTTCTTTAGCACAACCTGAAAATTTCACCTAGATATCTAACAACCTAGCTTGCCGAAACCAAGAGGATTGAACAACATCTTCACATTCCAGAGATCGCATCCACATAAGTTCAAAATGAAATGGTCTTTGTTTATAATATGGATTTGCAGGTACATAATGGCATTTAAAATAATGGGAGAATGGTCAAAATTTTCCTTATGTAGATGAAAAACCTGAGCCAAAGGCCACCGACTATTCCATTCCATATTACACATAAAACAATCTAGACACTACTGGACATTCTACTCCACTAGTCTTCCATTATCCCATGTAAACTCATAAACCACAAAACCCAGGTCCATAAGTTGACAACTATCCAACACACTATAAAAAGCATCTAAATTTCTTTGAAGCTTGACTTGACCACCTTGTTTCTCATAATGAAAAAGTATCTCATTAAAATCACTGAAACACAACCATGGAAGAGTGCAATCAACTACAAGAGATTATTTCAAAGCCTAGGATAAATGTTTATCTTCTTGCGTAGGCCACCTATAGAAACCAAACCCTCTCCATTCACATCCACCAAAGATCTCAACATAGGCTTGAAAATCAATGTGATGACCAGAAGAACCAAACACTTGTAATTGGATATCAAATCACCAACCTAATGCCAAACCACTTGATTAACCAACAACATCAACAACAAAGAAAAACTATAGCTCGAAAACTTTTTTCTAACGAATCAAATTTAGAGTTAGATAATCTAGTCTCCAATAGAAATAAGATAGATGGGCAATGTTCCTTTACAAAATTACAAAGGGTGCGCAACATCCAAAGATTGCCCAAGCCCTGGACATTCCAACTTAAACAACTCATGACTCTCGGTGGGGCTACTTGACAGCCTCCACCGTTTCATATGTTTTCTTAAACTTCTTACCATTATCATCATCCATAATAATAGGTATCGAACCCTCTACTGTTAAAAAATGTCTTTCTTTTCACATAACTACTCCCATCCAAATTTGATACATCCTCTTGAGAGAGATTACGCCCAACTAATGACTTCCATGAACCCTTTTTATGTGCATTGTCCACACCATAAGTACAAGGTTTACCAGAATTAGTAGGCTTCTTACAAAAACTTGAAGTTTTTTTATGAGACTGAATTTTTAAAGAACTAATGCAAAACGACGTAATCTCAGTGTGTGACACTTCCAAAGGGACATTGACTAAATTACCCAAACTGAACTCATTTTGCATTACAGTGTCCTTGGATGTAATTCTAGTCCTCAGTTCATATGGACCAGCCTTAGTAATAAATTGGTCTCCACGTAGATTAATTTTTTCCACCTCATAAACATGACACCCACTCACTTATATGGTTATATATTCCACACTAGTCGCAACACATTGTGGAGAAATAATAATCATAATCCCCAATTTTATCTCTAGGATCATCCCCCAAAACGGTCAATTTTGTTATATATGATATGTGTTATATTACTGCCGTTGAGTTCCATTATTTAATTTTAGCAAAACACATCAACTGAAGCAAATACTAGTCCTGCAATGCCACCTGTTCATGCACCATCAAGGTTCCCACCACATGCATTTGTAAGTAACAATATAATGTATTATATTCTATTTAATTGTGATTCTAATTTAGCTGCCAGTTATGATTTTAGGTTTAAAAATCTAAACTTAGTAAAGAAATGTGATTTTAAAGTTAATTAATACAATGTAGGAGTTTGGACATGTGAGCATAATAGGAGGAATATCAATTAATGAGCATGTTGTTGAAGACCAACTTATTCAACCTCCTCAACCAAAAGTTAAGGGAAAAGGGAAGGAAAAAGTGTTGAGTCCAAAGACAATAATGTTTAAAAAAAAATCAAAGAAAAAGCCTGTTGGTGCAGGTTTATACATTGATCCAAATACAAAGAATGTCACTTGGAATGTGAGTATAAGTGTAATGTTTATATAAGGGTTTTATATATATGTGCAGAAGAGTATATATTTTTTTATAAGTGTATAATATTAATGTAATTTATAATTTGGTTAATTCATGTATTGTTTCATAGTCTGGATTGAATGATGAGAGAGTTGATACAAGTAAAAATTCAATTCCAAGAGATCAACAAAGGGTTATCACATCTAACCCACCAATGAACATATATGAAGTAAATACCAAGTATGGTAATTTCCAAGCTGCTGGGTTGAAATGGTGTGGAAAAAAATATACCACAACCATATAGCTGCAAGAGGAATGATAGAAGAAGATTGTAGCAATTCTGAAAAGAAGAAGAGAAAATTTCACTAGCAATGAAGCCCAGGGCCAAAGCTCCCAAAGTGCAAAAAAGTTTAAACATCTCAACATGGCAACGAAATTGGAGGTTCAAATGTGCTAGGGTCATAATTTCAAGCATTTCAATTCTCATATGTAATGAACATGTCAAATACACCTGCATATGATCCAAATTCACAATTGAAGTCCACTACACCTCCCCCATCACTTCATGGCAACACCAGATTCAGACCATCATCACAGCTTATTTTGCAACAGCCTATAAACAGAGGTGCTGCTAAGAAAATTTCCCAGCAGTAAGGAATGAGAAATTCAATAACCCAATAAAAATTTATTCAGCCTACAGTAAACAAGAAATCTAAATCAATTGCACCATCAAAGAGTAAGTATCCCAAGTCCGCTATAACAACAAATGAAGACAACTATGTTATGTTAAGTAACCAGCCTTTGCAGATGAATCAACAAATGACTAACCAACAACCTCTACAGAATCCTCAGCAAAAGTTCAAGGCAGTTAGGCCCCCTTGAAGGAGGTGAAATGCTGCTCAAATACATCAGGAGCTTTTTTTTTTTTTTTTTTTTTTTGCCATTTTGACTTATAATTTAAATAGTATGAATGTTAGTATATGCACTTCTCCATATAGAGCAGGAATATAGAAAATGGGAAAATGAATTAGTTTTTTGCTTATATATAGTGCACAACTGACTTATATAGGGACTATTTGACAGTAGAGCAAAATCTGTTTTTTTTTTTTTTGGTTAAAATTTTAATGTTGTCAAGTTAATTGTAATTAAGTCCCTTAGTTTGTAAATGAAACAACATATTTAATGTTTCTAAGCTACGTATGATAGCTTTATATTCATGTAAATGAATGGACCCTAAAAGTATTTTATTATGTGAATGCAAAGTCAATTTGCTCATTTTGTTGTATTTTTTTAGTGGGATTTGTGACTTTCATAATAGTTATATGAGAATGTTCTTATAACCATACTTTTTCCATACAAACATATTAACATACTTATATTTCTTTATTATATAACCAAACCTCAGGAATCATGATCAATTGAGAATACTCTGTTATCAAAACCAAACCACAAAATGCAAAGCTCTAATCAAATAAGTAAGAAGAAAATATATAAAATTATAGTATATTAATTAAAATGAAGCAAATACAAGAGGGATATTGGCAATGGCATGATGTTTTTCTTATGACAAAAGTGTAAATGAGGAACAAATTCAACACAAATGGTCAAATTTATAGCAGCAACATACACACACCTAACACTATCACAAAACACTACAATAATAACAACCCCATTTCTTTGGTCACTATGTCCCACTCTCACAAAATATTTTTTCTTCTTTCTTAATCTCCAAACCAATGCCATTGCCTTTCGATCCAAATAGGAGACATATCATAACCACTGCTAAACCCACACAAACCATCTTAACCTTGCTTTTATTCTTCCATTCCTCTCTCCCAATTCCTCCATGGTAACATAAATCTTTTAGCTCCACATATAGTTCCAAATAGGGCAATCCTTATCGATGTAGCTGCCTCAGAATGATGTTCTACTTCATCTCATTGATCACCACCTTTGATCTTTGATTGACATCCTCATTATGCCATTTAAAGTAACGACAATGTCTTTCCTCCTGCAACATAGAAAATCAATCTCAGAGTACCCAACTACAAGTTAAGATCATATAAATTAAATTTCAGAATACCCAACAACAGGGTAATAATATCACATTATCAAAACAAAAGAGGACAAACAGGTAATTAATCAATTTTATCTTACTTTGCATTTTTGGCAAGAGTAAAACCTCCTCCCTAGATTCACCTCACTTCATGAGCCATATCAGGGAGCTCTCAACCCACATTTGCAAAACATGTTTCGCCTCTTATATTCATAATCATGTCCATTTCTTCTTCGCACTATAGAACTCAATGTTACATGTTAGGATGAGGTGGATGAACTCTCAGACATTTTCTAGTTTTTTTATTTTTTATGAAAAGAAAACAGTTGTTCTTCTGTAAGATTTAAGTACTTAACGACCTGTTAAGTGAATTAGGGATTTGAGATTTTTATATAACGGTAAAGTAATATTTAATAAATGATAAGTGTAAATTATGTTATTAGTTAAAAGAGTATTTGTTAAGATTAATCCATCAAATGTGTTGTTTATGTTTTGTTTTTCTTTATTTTTGTTAACCTTTTATTTTTGATAGTTTATTTCTAGTTTTCTTAGGTTTTTGGAAGGTTTGAATTCAATTTCAAGGAATTTGAAAGTTTGAAGTTCAATCGAAATGAAGTCAGAAGCAAGAAGGAAGCAAAAACAGTGAAAAATAAGTGCATCAGATGATGCACGACCGTGCACTTAAATTTGCTATTGCCTAGAATGGTCACGACGCGTAACGAACGTTCATCATAGAGTAACAGGTATTCATCATAGAGTAACGAGCGTTCATAAGAGAGTAACGAGCATGCACATCTGATAGGGGTCTGATTTTTGTTTTCCTTTCGCGATTTTAATCCTAATTCTTCTCCATTTTAAGGGCTGATTTGTACTTCGATTTTTTCAATGATTCTAAGAACTTCTTAGCCTTCTAAACCTAGGATCTTTTCTTATTTTTCACACATACAAAAGAAAAATAAGAACAAGATAATAAAAAAAAAACTAAAAAAGGAGAACTAAAATTTAGAACATGGGTTGACTCCCAAGAAGCGCTTGTCTATAGTTAATAGCTTGACTATGGCTTGTCTTTATCAACTGGGATAATATACAAAATACATCATCTCAATAGTTGGAGAAAAATAAACCTTCGCTAATTTGAATGAGTCTAGCCATCTTAATTTGAGCCTGCATAGAAAAAGTTTAAGACGAGAATTATTCAATATATTACAAAAAGGCTCATAATTTCCAAAAGCTTTCTAACAAAATCTTTTTCTTGCTCTAAAGTTTCTCAAGAAATTGAGATAGGAAGGCAATGGCGTTGACTCAAGAGATGGTATTTGGTCAATTGAAAGTGGTGGATGCAATTTTTCTTTTTCCAAATCCTCAAATTGATACTCATTTTAGTATGGTACATATGGTGTAGCATTTAGGACAAAATTTTTATTATCTTCAGTCACCACATGTACCAAACAAACTAAAAGAGTTTCCTTTAGATGTTCTTTTTCAAATATCTCTTCAGTCGACTCATCAATTGCAACCACTCCACAGATACTATCCATGAGAGAAGGATATTTGGAAGTCATGGGAAAATTGATCTCAATTTCCTCCTTTTTATTTTACTTGCTTGAAGTATCTTCTTGATCAATCACCTGTTACACATCACTACTCAAAGAAATTGCCATGCATTGCTCTCTTGGATGAATTTCATATTGGCTCGACAAGTTACCATGGCCTTGAGTATTTAATGAACTAGCCAATTGTCCAATTTGTACCTCCAAATTTGTATTGTAGCTAGCCATTGGATCCATCCTATCTTCTAACCGTTCAAACCATTCTTCTATCATTTCAAACAGCTCATAAGTAACGTTGATGAATCTTTCCAATGTGGCTTCCAAAGATGATTTGCTCCCTTAGAGTAGTGCATGGTCTTGATTAACTGAAAAATCATATTGATAAGGGTACCATGAATTATTGCTTTGATTGCATTGTTTTTCCCATAACCAGTTTGAATGATCACTCTACCCTGAGTTGTTTATGTTGGAATATGGATAGTCCTTATGCCTGTTATAATTTTAAAAAAATTGTGTTCGCTCTGCATATTGGCACTCAGAATTCAAATGATTACCTCTACATAAATCACAACTTAGAGATGAATTAAACAAAGTATTCGCATTAACTTGATCGAATAAGTTAACCAAAGCATCAATCTTAGCATTTAATTTACTAAAACCATCCTCATCATGATAAAGGTGCCATGAATTATTATTTTGATTGCATTGTTTTTTCCCATAACCAGTTTGAATGATCACTCTACCCTGAGTTATTTATGTTGGAATATGGATAGTCCTCATGCCTGTTATAATTTGAAAAAAATTGTGTTCACTCTGTATATTGGCACTCGGAATTCAAATGATTACCTCTACATAAATCACAACTTAGAGATGAATTAAACAAAGTATTCGCATTAACTTGATCGAATAAGTTAACCAAAGCATCAATCTTAGCATTTAATTTACTAAAATCATCCTCATCATACATGTTTGTGACTTTATTTGGCATTGCTCTCTCATTGCACCATTGGTAATTATTGAAAGCCATCTTTTCTCAATAGAAATCCTACAAAATAACAAATAAAAATACAAAGGAAAAATAAAATAAAATAAAATCTAAACTAATAAAGAAAATATTTGGTATTGATATTAACAAAATCGCCTTTCCCACCAATGGAGCTAAAAACTTGCTGTGCTAAATCTACAAATGCACATATCATTAACAAGTAATATAGTAGTGGAGTATAGTGTCGATCCCACTAGGAAGGGTTGACAAGTACGAAAATTAGGATTTTCTTTATTATTTAGAGAACCGAATATCAAAAAAATTTCAAGTAAAATTAATTTAAACTAAAACTACAATATTAATTAAAACTGAATTTAAAACAATGATATGAAAAGTTTAGGATTTAGATTTCATCAATTGACTACCTGTGAATTATCTCTAATTGAATTGATTGGATTTTATGTTATTAGAATTAATGATTAGATTCCCCTAAATTATATGATATTCTCACTCAAAATACAACACATGAATTTGTAACAACGTTTTTAACGCTGCAACATAATAGCGAAAAATATAAAAATTTTAATTTTAAAAATAAAAATGGAATCACCACCGATTGATTTGTTTTAAAAGGCTCAGTTGGAAACTTTTAAGAATTGATTTGTTAAACCAAAACTCAAGTTCAAGAGTCGCACATGCATAAGGAAAGTGTTAGGCACCCGATGCATTAATTTTCAAAATATGAAATTGGCCTTGAAATGTTTATCTTTCATTATTTATTTAGTGTACTTATATTATTTTTCAATTTAACCAAAGATGAGAATTATTTATTTATTTAAAAAAGTGGATCCCTTTTATTTAAATGAATGAGAATGAAATTTAATTAAGAAAATAGAAATTTCAATTTGATTTGGGCTTAATTTGGGCTTATTGAGATTAATTGATAATTATATTAATAATAACAATCACATAATAACATGAAAGAAAATAAGGAACAAAAAATAAAGGTATGTAAAAAAAATAATTTCATTAAAATAAATAAAGAATAATTACAAAATATAAAAGTATATTTCATATATATAAAAAATAATAATAATAATAATAATTAAAAAATACAAAAATGTGTATTACATAAAAGAATGAAAATTACATGGAAAATAAAAATTACATAATTATAAATTCAACAATAAAGAAATGGAAATAATACAAATAAGGAATTCCTAAGATTCTAAAAAAAAATTTCAAACTCAATCTTATATTTAATAATGTCT
Organism: Vernicia montana; assembly: GCA_949750685.1. Classification (NCBI taxonomy): domain Eukaryota; kingdom Viridiplantae; phylum Streptophyta; class Magnoliopsida; order Malpighiales; family Euphorbiaceae; genus Vernicia; species Vernicia montana. Next base: position 7,433 of record CATKHJ010028022.1, on the reverse strand, counting down.
TTTTTTAGGAAACAAACTTGCAATCATCATTAAACATAGGTTCGGCAAGCAAGAAAACAAACAATTTAATGAAAGTAAAATTTTATTTTTTAAAAAAATGGTGAGCTCAGGTATTTATTATTTTAGAAAGATGACGAAAATAATTTAACTCCGGCTGCGAATCGGAATTGAATAAATTCAATTCAGGGCTCAAAATCAATTTGATTAACACAAATACTTATTAAATTTAGCTTACCTTAATGTAAATGTCATGATTTCAAACCAAACCAAATCAAATTATCAATTCTAATTTACCTCGCCAGTAATTAAATTAATTTCCTCTTTTATTTCTCTATTTTTTGGGTATTATATTCATCATTGCCCAAAACATAGTTAACAAAGCAAATAACATAGTTAAAAACCAAAACACAAGCTAACACAAATCAGTAAAAATAATAATATAAAAAAAATCTGAAAAAGAAGAATATATTTATTTATCATTTTTAGGCTTTAAAATTTAATTGGCTCAAAAGAGAAAATTGAAATTAGTGTTTTAACTATTCTGTTTTTGCATACCTATATATAATAATGTTTCTTTTCCAAATCAAATTGAACAAATAAGTTAAAAATTGAAGCCACAAACCTAAAATCTCACGATGAAAATCTAAAGTAATAGCAAATTCAATTCTCGTTAATTATTTATTTATTAATTTTTTCATTTTAATGACTGACATATTCAAACCCTTTAAAACAATCAGTACTCACAAGTTCATGCAGTAAAATCATTAAAAAGCATGATTGACATTTTTCTAAAAAAAGGTTCTCAAACAACAAAGACAAATAATTGCTCTCATGCATCAAATAAGAGGAATTTTATTGATTGTGAATCATAAAGGAAAAAAATAACCTTTGCAATTATAGAATTCAATTCCTAAAAGCTCAAATGACATAATCCATGTGTTAGCACCAGACATTCAATATTAGAAATCAGATACGATCCTGATTAAATCTCAAGTTGGTCTTCTGTTTCAACTAAAGACCTTCAATGTAAAAAACATAATCAACTCATAAAGAAATAGTCAAAAATAAACACAGATAACTAAAATACCATTTAAGAAATGATCAAACTGAACAAATTCAGGTTTTAGAACTTGGAATTCAGCCTTACGAATCAAATATGATTTAGATTGAACAAACTAAACCAATCTTCTTATCAAATGAAGGCATTCAATGCAGAGATTACAACCACTAAATCGATTTTTAAAAAAGGAAATCCAAAAGAAATACATGCACAACTCATAAAAAGGGAATTTTATATCCATTTTCAAAGTAGCAAAACAATCACCTATTAAATGTATTTTCCATAAAAATGAAAATTATCACTTAGCCAATAAAATTCAAAACCTTAAATAGAACAAACTATGGATACAAACCCACAAACTCATATACAGATTAGGGAGATGTCACATCCCACCTTTGGCGATGTGACGGTCATAGAGCATGAGTAACCATAAAGGTACCAACAACCCGTAGAACTCACTTATTCAATATTACACTACAGTTACTATCATTAATTACCGTGAGCACTAGCAATCAAATTCAATTCGGCAGCATAACAGTTGCAACTATAGCAATACCACAGGCTCACAACCTGCATTAAAGAAGCACTTTCAAATAAAACACTTCTATATTCTTAACTTCATGTAGATCAATACAATCCCCCATCCCCCACCCCCCAATCTTTTATCATTGTTAATCACATCACATTATATCAATTATTAATTTATGTATCCATAAATCATATAAATAATGCAATTCAATTAATTATTACAATATTAACTCTTATCAATCCATGGAGTTCTAAATGATTGATCTAGACAGTAAGCTGCAGTCATCTTATATTCAGCAAAGTAATCCCAAGTGGAGATAGATACTTGAGATCCAGTTGCTGAGTCTACTACTGAACCTGAAATAAAATCACTATGGGGGTGTGAGAGAAGCTCAGTGAGTACTTATAATGAATAATAAACAGTATATGAATATATGTTTAACAATAAAATTATCAGTTTTTAAATATAACCATATAGAAGAAATAATTTTATAATGATCAATAACAATTGAGGTCTAATATTAAGGTTCTAATGAAAAGTGAAGGAGAAACAATTTTCCTATGATCAAAGACGATTGAGATTAAATCTCAGGATTTCAATGTATTAGCGTGGAAGAAACAACTTTTCGGATGATCAATAGCAGTGAAATGTAAATTTTAGGATTTCAAATGGTAACAATAGACCGAAGGTCTCAATGAAGGAATTCAAAAATCAATAATTAGGCCGAAGGCCTCGATAAAAGGAATTCAATAACAATATATAGGCCAAATGCCTCATTTAAGGAAATAATTTAAACAATTATTTAATTAAAGGAATGTAAGGGTTTCAGAGTACTCACCTTGACTTCCTTAGCTCCTAATATAAGCTTTTAGTACAATCAGTAATGATACTCCTTAATCTCTGGAACATCAATCTCCTTTAGGTTCTACGTTGAACCACATCCTTTATATCATATAATCAAAGATTATTAATTACTTTATTGGTTTGACTATTCTCATTTTAACTTTAACACTAATATTCATTGTCGATGCAAGTCAATGTATTCATTAGCATCTACATATGCACCTATAATAATTTGCAATACTTTCCTATTAAATTTTCAATTATTGGCCGGATGGCCTAATGTATAACTGTAATGTTCGTTAATTGCTTTTTGGCAATTCAATACACTTTCACATTAGATTCATATTGAATAATCATATTTAATTCACTATTCATTATTCCCATTAATCATTTAATCATTGTTTTCATATATAGATAATTTATTAATTTACATTTGTTAACTTTGTTACATTACATTTTCATTCATTGTCTAGTTATGTCACTAGACCTTGTCACCTTGTTTCTGTCTTTTCTTAAGATTTACTAATCCAAATGAATTGATTCTTTTTTACTTCAAACTAGACATACACATTTATAACATATCCAAAATTGAACTTAGAATTCAATTCATAGAAAACTTGGTGACCATTTCAATTTAATTCTGTTTTTGTTACAGGGCAGACTGACCATGTCACACTGTTTTGAGTATAACTCAATATTTATGGTTTCAATTGCCATTTCATTTTACTGAGATACACTAGAGACATTAAAAAAAATTTCTTATGTTTTGATTTTAATCCAGTTCTACCTTTAACATCATCAAATCAAAAGCTCTAATTCAATTTACAAATTGACTCTAAGTACAGAGTCAGTTACAAAGCAAGCTTCATTTCTCATACTACACTTGAAATTTTATCAAATCCTTTTGTGGATAAATTCTATACATATCAATGATCATTTCACTAGTTTTCAATTTCTTCTAATTCAATCTCCATCATGCTCAATTCATGAGATATATTCTCAAGTCTATTAATGGTGCTAGATTAAAATAGTTTCTATATCTTATCACATTTACTAGGTTATATCTCACAATACACATATCCAAATTATATTTAATTTTACACAGGGCTTATAAACATACCAATTATTATTTTTCATGTTTTACACTTGACTTAATTTAGTCTATAAATCCATCTTTTGGGCTACTTCATTTTGGACTGCCCATTCAATCTCTGAACAGAACCAATTTTAGTTCTAGTAGATTTCTCTTTGTACACAATAAATCTTTATAATTCCTTTTACAGGTGAATACCTCAGATATTTATCTATAACCTTTATGTTTTATCTATTTCCAAATTCTATTCATAAAGTCCTCTATCAATTCAAATATTCTGGGTTTACTCAGAAACCTCCAAATCTGAATCAGTCCACTTTCAAGAGATATATCTCATTATTTATCAAGAATTTCACAAAACCCTTTTATGATACTCTAATTAGGTAAAATACTACAACTTTCATATTTTACACTTTCTCAAATTCGGCCTCTAAACTGACAGTATGGGTGTTCCAAGTTTCTGCTCAATTCAAAACTTAGGTTTCCCAATTTAAGTTCAAAAACCAAATCAAGCTCCATCTTGCAATTTAAATTCAATCAACTCATTAATTTTTTCAATTCACTTCAGAATACACCCATAAATATCAAAAAAAATAAAATAATCAATTTTTTCCAATTTTCCCTTTGTGGGTCGAATTCAACAAAAGCAATAAGAGAAAGAAGTTTTGCAATTCCAACAATAAATTTTAATCAATCATACTTAGAAAAAAATTTGAAGGTAAAAGTTTGAGATTACGTTGAAGTTCCATATTTCTTGTTGAAGCACTCTTAGTGGCCGACCATTTAGAGAAAGAAATAACTAGAATTTTCATTTGTTCCATATAATAGCACTTAGATGGATTTTAAAGCTTTTTAGATAAGCTTTAAGTAAATTGATGGTGTTGATTTGTTTAACTTGATCCAATGGCTAGTAATTTAACTCAATTTTTGAATTTACATAATTCATTTATATATAGATAAATATGACCATAATTTGGATGATAGGAAGTTTCCATGAAATTTTCTCATTTATGTAGTAAATTTTGACTAATTGAATTGTGGGGTCCATTTCATTCATTTACTTTGACCATTGTCTTCATGTAAGTTCAAGTTAATTTTCTCTTCCTACAACCTTAGTGGGCCGGCCATATTGATTCATGGTTGGGCCTTCACTTGCTTCACATGTTCTTTAACAATTAACTCGTCATTTCGATAATTTTTGCGAAATGAATGATTTACCTTTCTTTTTCACTGTATCTTATTGTAATCGATATCAATACAGTTCATTAATCTTATTTCATTACTCATATTAATAACATTTTTATGAGTTCATATATACTATAATATCACAGTAACAGAAGTAATAAAAAAAATTATGTGCATTTTACGGAGTTTCATTTGAGCTCCTATTGATCTCATTATCTCATTAAGCACTCGAATTGCCTTCCAATGGCATTATTGTTAATTCACAAGAATTAACTGGATCCAGGATATTACAGGAGAACTAAACTATTATCTTATTATCAGGCCTTATTTCAGTCACAATTGATGCAACAGAACCAAACAAAGGATACTGCCAACTTACCAAAGATCCATAACGCGATCCCATTTCTTCAACAAAAACAAACCCATGAAAAAGAAAGAAATAGACACATTTTTTATTTAACACATATCCAAAAAAAAACAAAACATATTCATTTTATCAACCTTACCTTACCGATTTCATAATCCAATAGAATTGAACAAAGATATAATCAACCAGCCCCAAAGATATCCACAACAAACATATTTTTGTACATATCGCAAATCCAAGTCTCATTCCAGAAGCAAAATTAAAATCCACGAATTAATAGTTCAAGGCATATAGAATAGAAAAACTCAAAATAAACACAAATTGCAATATTGGCATATTAATTTTAGTTTTAGCTAAAATCAAACAAAATTTTCCATTTTCACGATTTAATTCTCCTTTTTTAAAAAAATAAAGATTTTTAATAAAGTCATTTATCCATTCATGCTAAAAAAAATATGATTTTATGCAGTGGCCTTTCCCTTTTCTGTGGCGGCAAGTCCCCATAGAAAGGGAGCTTCGATCTCTAAGAGGGATCTCACAGCAAGAGACGACAAGTCTCTTTCAAGCTGCTAGATGATTTCCCTCCTGGAAACCAAAGAAGAGGCAGGAGACAAAATAATGAATATATTGATTTTTTTTATTATTATTATTTTTAAATTTATTTGTTATTTAAAAAAAAAAAAACAAGAACATAAAACCATCAAAAGGGGTAAAAAATATTAACGAATACTGAAATTGCAAATGAATTCGAGTGAAACAGACCTCAAGCACCCATCTCGAATAGCAATCCCAAAAGAACCAGACACAATTAAAAATGATTTAACCCACCATCCGAAAATGAAAAACAAACCCCCAATCGAAATCGATCAAGCTAGAATGGTAGAAACAAAGCACCAAACTAAACCGATTTCAAATAACAACACAAAAGTCTCGAATTTAAAAAAAATCCAAGATACACCGAACCATCTGTGTCAAGAACAAAACACAACAATAATAAACAGATTCGCTATTGCGATTTTCAAATGGTAGCGACTGGGGCAAGAGTTGAGTGAGGGCTTCTGTGAGGGTCGATGAACTCGGTCTATGAAGGATCAAGGGTAAAAGTGAGAGTATGCCTTGGTAAGGTTGTAATAGTGAGGATCGATGAGTTGTGTGAGAAAGGATCTAAGTTTGAAAGAAGGAAAGAGCTTCTTTTTTTTTTTGTTTTTGGTTTGTGTCACTGATGGCAACCAAGAGAGGGAGAACTGAGTCGGGGATGGGTTGCTGTTTGTAAGGGTCTTTGTGGGTCTATCTGGGTGGGTGAGAGTTAAAATATGGGGGGGAGAGAAAAGTGGTCTGTTTGGGTTAAGCGGCGGTGAGAATCGGCAAGGGTGGGTAATCGATGAGATTGAGAGAGCTAAGTTGGTTTCGTTCTTGTGAGTAAGAGGCAAATGAGTCTTTGAGAGAGAGTTGCATGTGAATTTTTAACACCCTAGACTTCCCTTGTTATTGAACATCAAACTTGAGATCCTAGGAAGAAAATATTAAGACTTATTGAACTAGTATGACCAAACCTAAGTTTGGTATACTTAAATGTGTCTGAATGAACTTGAATTAACTTCTATTGTGATCAATATGATCATATGATTGCTAAAAATATGATAGATATAAATGAATCTAATAATGAGTATTAATGTAAATGAATATAATAATACGTGCTAAAGTATAGCTCAACTGCCAAAACTGTCAAAATGACGAAGTATAGGAAGAATAAAAATTGCTATTGTATAAGGAAGGTGGGCCCCACCCCACCTTACTATTATGGTTCGGCCATGAAGGCTAATGGAGTCCTTGTTCATATATTTTTTTTTAAGTAACTTAGTTACTAACAAGATGATGGAGATAAGGTTTAAGGTGTGAGTCCCACTTTTAACTAATAAAAATTATCACATGTAAAATTTTATTTTCTTATATATAAGCATAAGTTTTATTACTTTTACTATGGATAAATGTTCAATAAAAATTTAAGAAGATAAGGATGAATGTTTGCCATTTGATGTCTTGATTTAATCTCCACCCTTTGATTTTTGTGATCAAATCTCCACCATCCAAATTCTAAGTAATGATATTTAAGACAACATTAATCATTTTCCATTCATTTCCATCCAACAACTAAAAATAACTCTCCCATCTCTCTTATTATATTCAGCCACACCATCAACCAAGCAAAACTAAGGATTTTCAAGGTAAACTCCTCATAAACTTGACTTCTTTCTTATTTTTAAGCTTGATTAGTGAGTTGTTTCTTGATTGATTGATAAAATCCTTCCTTTTCACTTCCTTTATGCTTCGGCCTTATAGGGGTATTAGAGCTTCA
>CATKHJ010027994.1:0-12386 GCA_949750685.1 Vernicia montana | reverse complement strand
TATCAAAACTGTAATCAAATTGTCATTTTGTATTATTGAGCTAAAATTGTTTCTTGTTCTTTACTAGACATAATTAAAAAAATATAATTTGTTTTTCTTTTTTGAACATTGTTGCTAAATTTGCCTAATTTGAGAATTGTTACTCATGGAAGCTCTTCTTCTATGGTGACCCATTTGAGAATTGTTGCTTTTTTTGTGCTCTTCTTCTATGGAAAAATTAAGCCCCTTTTCAGATTTCAAGTTCAGAAAAGCATAAAAATTGTACAATTTAGTGCTGTAATATTTATTTCCATTCTATGATTATATATGTAGAAGTAGAACTAATTCTTACAAGTTAAAAGAAAATTATAAAAAATTTAAAATTAATATTTTCTCATAAAAAATATTAATATATTAAATATGTAACAAATTCACATGTAATAAAAAGAACTGGCCTATTCTAATAATTAAAATGGCACAATATCATATTTTTATAAATTTACTTTGACTTTTTACCCCAAAAAAAAAATTTACTTTGACTCAATACTCTTATATACCATATGTTTTATAAAATATTAACCCTATGTTTAGGAGCAAGTGAAAGTGAGGGTGGAGAAAAGATGAGGGGGAGAAAGTGAGGGGTAGTTGTAATTTTCTCTTATTTGAGAAAATAAGAGAAAGAGAGGAGAAATTGAAAAAGTGCAAAATTGATTTCTTGGGCTCACTGTTATACAATCACCTCAATTTGGAGAGAAAGAGAGAAGAATTTTGCTTTGATTATTATGCTTCTAAATCAATTTACATATTTATCCTCATAAAACATATTTTTTTACCTACAAATTTTGTATATTAATGAACATAATTGTAATTTTAAATATTTAAAATTTACTTTTATTAGAATTTACTTTTTTAAATATGATAAAATTTTATTCTTTTTCATTTTCTATCCCTCAACTTTCACTCATTTCCAAACAAGAAGAGTGAAAATTAATTTTCTCCCCTCTCAATTTCTCTCCCCTAATTTTCTCCCCCCTCAATTTCTCTCCCCATCCACTTCTTTCCCAAACAAAGGGTAAGGTTCTTGTCAATGTGTACAATTTTTATATCACTATTAATTCATAACACTATATTGTTGAATACTTATTGTGTAAGCAAAATTCTAGAAACATGGATAATAATTTATAATACTACTTATTACTATGAAATTACTTATACTTGATTTTTTTTTTTTTAGTTTTTTTTGTTATTGTGAAATTTAAGGTTCTTAAAGAATTAGGACTAAATTGAAGTTTTTGAATTATTGGCATGTTTATTATATTATGCCTATAAACATGCATCTCATGTGATTTAAAACAAGTTACATAAAAAAAAATAATGAAAAAGAAAAATAACACTATTTTTTAATTTCTAACGATTTTTTTTTTCTAAAGATTGAAGGCATGTTTAATTTAGTTATAGCTGTTAACTTGCAAAAGTAAGGCGGCAACGATTTATTGTGAGTGATTGCAAATTATTATAATAGAATGTTTGATAATTTAATGATTGAAATTACAGTTAGATTGTAAAATGAAGAATAATGATCTTATATTATATATTATGATAAATTTTAATTATATGTAATTAATATTTTAATGTTGCACATCTCTCCTTCTCTTTTTCTCTTTAGTTCTTCTCTAAATTTTATTTCTTGAACCACCGCCGATTTTCTCTTTTGATCGAAGGTGGTTACAATATCTTCTTTTATATTTAATATGTATAGTCTCATCCCTCTGCTGTTGTTGTCACATCCACCACCAGTTCTACTCATTCGTCATCTACTTACGCGTTCTCTTCTATGGTCGCTCGACGCTCCTTCTGTGCGATCTCATTCTCTGCCTCCTTGCTTCCGCCGTCGCCTCCCCATCTCCATTTTTACCATATGCTTATGGGTGAATTCGTGCTTGCTGCTGCTAGGGTGATATGTTTCATTTTATTATTTTGTGTTAAATTGTATTTTATTTTTTATGTTATTTTGTCTTCCCTTATTGAAAGTTATTTTTTTGTTATGAGTCTGCTGATATATCTGTGCACTATTGCGTTTCAGATGCTCGCAAAGAGGATAATGATTTATCACATTATTTCTCTATTACAGTCGTAATTTTTCAAAACCAACTATATAGCAGTTGGATATTCTATTGAACATTTGCGATCTGCGAATCAATTTGCTCTTGTTAGGGTAATTGATTCTATATCAGGTCATTTTTTATTGAAATTTGTATTCAACCATTGACGATTAATGAAATTTAAATTTATTTCAAAAAACAAATGTTACACATACAATATATTAATAAAAATAACTACACATTTTAATTTAGTTTATATTTAATTATGTAAATGCATATATATGTTAAAATATTTAAAAGTCAAAATAAAAATGCACATTTTTTTTTATAGTAGAAGGTATTTTCGTAATTATTTAAAATTTTGGTGGCTCTTTTTTTTTTTTTTTTTTTTTACAAATTCTAGTTTTTGATCAAAAGTTACATTTTTATTTTTCATTTAAAAAGCACTTTTTAGTTATAAATTTTAAAAGTTAGTTGTTGTAAATACAGTCTCTGTTTTTTTTTTTTTTTTTAATTATTATCAAACATCTTGTGTTAGAGATTGGATTCTCAATCACTAACTATTGACTTCTAAAAGTCAAACCAAATGGGCACTAAGGCTCCATATTATTTAGTTGTTCGTTGCAACTGTTAGCTGTTATTTGTTGTTGATAGTTGTTAGCTAGTAGTTGATAGCTAATAACTGGTAGTTGTTAGCTGATTGTTGTTAAGTGTTTAGTAAAATTATTATTAGCAAAGAGTTTTGATCCCCTTAAACCCCGATGATGATATCTATCCGGAAATGGATTGCTTAGCAAAGAGTTGCTCAATAAAATTTTTTGAAATTAATTTAAAATTATAGAAAGGGTGGGAACCTCAAAACTTAGAAAAACTGGACCTTGGAAGACCTTATGGACCTCCTAAAAATACGGAGAAGACCATAAAAAAGAAAGACTCAGACCAGCGGCCCAGATTTGGGACTTTGGAGCCCAAACATTGGCTCAGTAGATTTTGGGCCCCGAGCAGTTAGCTAAGGTTAGTTTTGTGCTAGTTTTTGATTTCTGAGCTTATTTTACATGTAGGAAGGCCCATTTCAGCCTTTTTAAATGGTTTCCAATATAGTGAATGACTATTTAGGAGAAAATCATTTAAAAGATGAATAAATACCTTGTTTCCATAATTCCTAAATAGGAAGCTTTAAAATTAGGGTTTCCATCTTCTCATATGGGAATTGCCTATAAATAGATAATTCTAAAATCAGAAAGAGGAGGAACTCGGGAGGAATAAAAAAGAGAACACAACTTTGGGAATCAGATTTTTAGAGAAAAGAGAGAATTAAATAGTTTTGGGTTGGGAAACACCTTTGGTGAAAGTTAATAGCTCTTAATTGCATAATTAAAAAAAGGTTAATCTTTCTATTTTTTTGGGTTAAGATCAATTAAACTTTGTTCGAGTAGCTTTCTCTTTGAAATTCTATATATCACAGGTGCATATCCTGAGAGGTCCAATTTGGATCAAAATCATATTTATTGTGCATGTTTAATTATCTTCACCTTTTATTTGATTTTCATGGAGATTGAGTTTTCTTCTTATACGGCTTTTTAATGAAAAATTAATGGTTTTAATTCAATTCTTTAATTCAAATAATGTTTTTATAATTAAAAACATGTTTTAATACCATTCTATGTCTTTTTATATAAAATAACATGATCAAATCGTATTTTCTTTCATGAAAATTTATCTATGAAACTTGTTTGTAATCATATCTATTTTGTCCGATTCATCTATTTATTATTTTTTTTAATTCATCATTATCTTTTTATTTGATTTAATGAAAAAGTCTAGGAATTAGAGGTATTTTGATCTATCTTTCATATAAAATCAAAAAAGTATAGAAAAGATGTCGAGGAAATGTTCTGGCACAAGCGGCCAGAAGAGGAGCAGCTAGGCCTTAGGCAGCCCAGAAACCAGGCTTCTAGTCCCAAACGGCCAGGCAAGGCCCATTTCTGATGGTTTTCAGTCTTGTTTTGATTTCAAATTTTTTTCCCCACTCCAACAGGCTTCTAGACCCATTTTTCAGCCTTTCCAGAGGCAGTTTGTCTCACATTTTTAAAGTATCTTTCCTTTTTTACTTTGTTTTTATTTCTTTGGTTTGGGTTATCTCATTTCTCCTTCCCTTTCTTATTCTTTGGGCAACTAAATGGCTAACCCTATTTTATGTTAAATGATATATGAATTGATGATTAGTTTATTGATGTTAGATTTTGTACTTCCACCAGGTTAAATAAACTCTAAGTCTATTATACCCTAGCTACAGGCAAGCACACCTATCGTTTGGGCAGTATAGCATAAAAGAGGTCGATCCCACAGAGAAACTATATAATTATTAGCTCAAACGTTAACTATTGTCTAGTAAATTAAATTCCAAGGAAAACTAAAATTAAATTAAATTGAGAACTAAACTATATTAATTAATTGCAGAAAATTGGCGAAATCAATGAGAAGTAATTAATGAATTAGATATCTAGATAGAAATTCCCCATAGCTCCTCATGTATTTCATGAATTACGAGATTAATCAAATAGAACAATGAATTGAGTTGACAATCCTAAAATTAGAATTAAACCTTTCTCAAGTGAGTTAATCCCCTATTCCCTAAACAAATTAAATAGAATCTCTTCTTATTCAATTGATTTGGCAAAGCATTAAGATCAAGGAAATTAGAGCCAAAGGATTTTGTAAACATATCTCTAGTGTCCCAAGCAATCCCCAATATTCATGAGTGATTAGATAAAATCAAGGGTATCTCTACTCCTTAATAAGAAATCAAGTATCAAATCAACAAGCTAACAATTGTCAATAAGATTTTATCATTATAAATCACGAATATAACTCAATCCAAAGATAATTTGATTAAAAACCCAATCAATCAATCCATACAATCAAAACTAGGGTTCATCCCATCTAGATAAATAAAGTTTAACTCATGGTAAATCTAAAGAACAATGAACAAGAAAGAAGGTACATAAATCTCAAACAATCTATAGAAAAGATCTTGAAAATCCTCTCTTTAATCTTGAATCACCCCTTTCAGATCCACTCGAATCTTGTTCTTTACCTTGATTTCAGTTGTGATCTATCTCTTCCTCTCAAAAAGTTCTCCAGGTAGGGAAAACCCTCTAAAAAATACCAAAAAGATAGATCATCCCCCCTTTTTCTCTTCAAAACGTCTTTTAAAAGTGTAACTTTCGTTTACATGGTCTGGAAAACGCCCATGTTCTAGGGCATGTTGGCATCTATCTTCCTATGGAACTCAGCTCTTCAACATGGGTTGCAATACACCCAGGTACAGGGGCAGGATATTCAACACGCCCTGGAACATAGCCATGTTCACTACTGTATCTCTAATTCTTTGCCCAAAATTTATCGAATTCGCTCCTTAGCTTTGCAATTTCTAAACAAATTGATCCATGGTCTCCAAATCAGCTTAATCCCTCAAACTATTCTGATAACACACTTAACAAATAAATTAAATCCAATTTAATGATAAAATCACAATAAGAACAAATGATAAAATCTAATCAAATATGCACTTATCAAATCCCCCCAAACTTGATCATTTGCTTGTCCTCAAACAAATTAAATCAAAATATCAGCTCGAAATAAAATTTTCTTTCTCATTGTCAGAATAATTCATCAAAATAGACAACAACTCACTCATCACGAAAGCTTAAAATCTTCAATCAAATACAATTCTCAAACACGATAGTCATATCAACAGGTCTTTATGTCAAATTCCACAAATTCTCGAGTCTAAACTACATAGTTAAAGATTTGTGCAAACTATTCCATAGCGATAAAAATTAAAGTAAAGTAGATTTATAAAGATTTTCTCCTAGGTACTAGACCACTTCCTTGGATTTTTTTTTATTGCAATTAATTACTAGAGCAAGACCTTGTTTGAATTGTCATACTAACCTTTTTAAGCAAGTGTAAACATTTGTGATGTCGACCCCCGGTTACTCAGCTAGAATCACAATTTAAAATGGCTACTAGCACTATTTATAATCTCAACTTCAGGATTTTAATGAGTCAAGAACAGTGAAATGTATTAAAATTTAAAGCTCATTTTTGCTCATTCAACTCAACTCACTTTATTTTCCAAGATAAATAATCAAGTTCCCTAGGATATTAGGAATTTCTACCAAACCTTAACAAAAGTCACAATGGAATAAAATAAGCACAAAAAATTAACTAAGAGTTTAAACTCCAATCTATTAAACCAACTCCTTAACACGACTACCACATCCAATATTTGATAGATGATTAAGTCAATCAAGCAACGCATCAGCAAGTTATTGTCATTTAAATGAAAATTCATCCATTAAGAGAGTAAATATCACTTCATAATACTATCTCAATTCAATTTACTAACCCACAATGTACACCCTTAAACAATCCCCCCGCACTTAATGAACACATTGTCCTCAAGGTGTTAGAGACAAAGAAAATAGAAAAAAGGGAAAAAAGGGCACTGCCCTGAAATTGTTCGCATGAATAGATTCACAATTTGGGTGCACAGCTTTCAATACACAAAGAATGAAAGTTGAAGAATACTTTACTGGACACGCCCATGTACCTGGCTATGTTGATGGGCGTGTATCTTTCTGTGTGAACTTGAAATTTTCATTTTCTTAGAACACGGGCATGTCCTTGGGCTTATACCTAGGCCTGTCCTCTTCTGTCTTCATCAAAATTGAAGCATTTTCATCCCTTTTTCCTGCAAAAACACTTAGCCAAAGGTTGAATCACCCAAAAACAAAACATAAGCAAAACTAAAGAAAAACTAAAACAACAATGGGTTGCCTCCCATTCAGCGCTTCTTTAACGTTGTGTTAGCAGGATGGTCATGAGTGATTTCTCATTTCAAAACTTGGAGATGAAGGATCTCCTTAGCATTTTTCACCTCACCCCTAAAATAAAGTTTTAATCTTTGCCCATTCACCTTAAAGTCACCTTTTTCAGGGTGAGTAAGCTCTACAGTTCCATAGGAAAAGACTTGTTTCACTATAAACAATCCTGACCATCTCGATTTTAGCTTACCAGGAAAAAGTTTAAGCCGAGAGTTATATAACAAAACCTGATCACCAACATGAAACTCTCGATTCTGCTTGAAGCGAGCATCATGCCATTGCTTAGTTCTTTCCTTGTACATCCGGGCATTGTCATAGGCCGTCAATCTCCATTCATCCAAATGAGAAAGGAGTTGCTTAAGCTCCAAACTCGGCGGGTCAATAATGGATGGTTTCATTCTTTCACCCCTGGGCATCTTAATGTGCTCAAATGCCTTGCTCTTTTTCAATGGCTTAGTAGCCTCAAGATAGGCCACATGATCAATGGTCTCAGGTGTCTCAATATCTTTCTGTCCCTGCACAAGACACAACTCCAAAGGATCCTTGTAAACAATGTTAGAAATAAAATTTAAAGACTCAAGATTAATTACATCATCACAAGCATCCACATCTTCAAGTGCAAGTGGATATTTCATTGCATTGGATATTGGTAATACCATCTGCTCATTTCCTACCATAAGTATCAATTAACCATCATGCACATCAATAACGGCTCTAGCAGTAGCTAGAAATGGTCTACCTAGGATAAGTGACACATTAACATCCTCATCAATATCCAATATTACAAAATCCACAGGAAATATAAATTCACCAACATTCACCAACACATCCTCAACTATACCCCTAGGGTAAGTGATAGATCGATCAGCTAATTGAATACTCATGCGTGTTGGTTTAGGTTCACCTAGACCTAATTTTTTAAACATTTTGTAGGGCATAACATTAATGCTAGCCCCCAAATCAGCTAGTGCCTTATTAATCTCTAAACTACCTACAAGACAAGGGATAGTAAAACTCCCTAGATCCTTGAGTTTTTCAGGTAGCTTCTTTTAACTAAGTACTGAACACCCCTCGGATAGTTGAACCATTGACACCTTCTCAAGTTTCCTTTTGTTGGAGAGCAGCTCCTTAAGGAATTTAGCATACTTTAGCATCTGCGAAAGAGCTTCCACAAAAGGAATATTAATATGCAATTGTTTAAAAAGTTCGATAAACTTACCGAATTGTTCATCGATTTTGTCCTTCTTCAAACTCGCAGGGTATGGAATGCATGGTTGGAACTCCTTAACCACAGATGTAGGTTCCACTTTCTCTTTCTCATTAATCTCCTCATCCTTGGTACCATCATTCTCAACTATCAGTTTGCCATTGTGCTTCTCAGAAGCCTTCAACTCCTTCCCATTTCTTAATGTAATGGCCTTGAGTTGCTCTTTAAGGTTAAATTTAGTATTGCTAGGCAAGCTACCTTGAGATCTCTCATATAGTACTTTTGCAATTTGCCCAACCTGATTTTCCAAATTATGAATAGAAGCCTGTTGGTTCCTCAGAGCTGTCTCTGTGGTTTGAAATCTAATATCTGAAGCTACAATAAATTTTCCCAACATCTCTTTCAAATTGCTTTTCTTCTCTTACTGAGGTTGGGGTTGGAATCCAGGTGGTGGTCTCACATTGGACTGGTTATTCCAAGAGAAATTTGGATGATTCCTCCATCTAGGATTGTAGGTGTTACTATATGGATTATTTTTCTGTCTTGGTGCATTATCTATATAGTCCATTTGCTCAAGCTTGGCAAAATTGTTCCCATTCTGGCAGTCCTAACTTTGATGTCCTCCCCCACACCATTCACAATACATAACCTAGGCGGGCTTAGCTGATAAGGCTAAGATATCAATCTTTTTATCCATATCCCCAATTTGTGCCGCCAAAGCTACCATAGGATCCATTTGATGAACACCAACAGTCCTAGTTCTTCCTTGGTCTCAAGTGGGTTGCCATTGGTAGTTAGTAATAGCCACGTCCTCTATTAAATCCCTAGCTTGCTCTAGTGTCTTGTTATTAATTGAACCACCAGCAGCTGCATTAATTGCTTGTTTGCTTGCATAATTCAAACCATTGTAAAAAGTTTGAACTTGCAACAAAAGTGGTAGGCCATGGTGTGGACACTTCCTCAGCAAATCCTTGAATCTCTCCCAAGTTTCATAAAAGTCTCAGCGTCATTCTGTGTAAACGAGGAAATATCATTCCTTAACTTCGTTGTCTTGGAAGGAGGGAAGTATTTTTCTAAAAACTTTTCAGCCAAACCCTCATAAGTAGTTAAAGTGCCAGCAACAAATGATTTCAACCATTGCTTAGGTCGATCCTTCAGAGAAAATGGAAACAACCTTGTTGCCCAATATGCACCAAGAAGGGAGGGTTGAATTGGTGGGTAATTTAAAAAAAAATAATTGAACAAGGAAGAAGGAAAAAAAAGAACACAAAGGATTTATAGTGGTTCAGATTATAACAAATCCTACATCCACTGTCCAACCTCAATTGAGTATTTCACTATCAATGGAGTTTTACCAAGTTCACTCCCAACTTAGTGTTTAAGCTCACACCAAACTTTACAAGTGTTTTTCCAAGGCACACACTCAAACCCCTCAAGTGTTTTCACTAGGCTCACACTCAAACCTCACAAGTGTTTTCACTAGGCTCACACTCAAACCTTACAAGTATTTTCCCAAGGCTCACACTCAAACCTCACAAGTATTTTTACTAGTCTCACCCTCAAACCTAACCAATAGAGAATGATTTGTGAAGAATGAAACTAAGCACACTCTTGCAAACAGCTAGTACAAAAGATAGAAGAATGTAATCTAGCTTAGAACAAATTTGAACACACAAAGATGATAAATGAAGCTTTTGTGTTCTAGCTTAATGAACAAAGAATTTTGAGTTTGAGAGCTTTAATTTGCTTGTAATATATGTTGTTGATGTATGAAAACTTCACTTGTATTCACCTTGAGGCTTTTGATATGTATAGATCTTCATTCCATGCTTAATCAACCATTTTAGTGATCTAAAAATGGTACTAGACAAGTTCCAACAGCTATATTACGGCTACACAAAAAAAATTTGAAATATTGAGTTATACAACTCCAAATGATAATCCTTTTTTTTTTTTGGAAACTTTGATCAATCTAATACAACTTTGTAGATTCAAGAAATTCCAAAATAATTCATCTTCATGCTCTAAAAAATCAGAATATTTTATTGCTATCTAGTCATAACAATTTGAACATGCTTCACTATTTCACCCAATGCTTCTTATATACACCTCGGATCGATGCAAGAATTTTTGTATATGAAACTAGACTTCCAGAGCTACAAATATGGAGAAGGGAATGTTCAAAATCAATTTGTATAATTAATGCCACTAATTCTAATTGACATCATCTGCTATGATCCAATCTGACAGCTTGAGCATAATTAAATCAAAAATTCAAAACTCCATTTTTCAAGCTCCAAAAATTATACCAATTTTTGTTCCTGAAACTAGACTGATGTAGCTATCCATCCATAGATAGCTTAAAGTCATAAACTATCCCAAGTAGTACAGTTTATTCTTCAAACTTTATTCAATAATTTTGCTTTCATGGAGATCATCTTGATCTTCACATTTAATTTCTTTATTGCATCAATGAAAATCAAATATTACCTATTAACACCAACAACACTAAACAAACTTATTAGTAGTAATAATATTTTGCATCATCAAAATCACATATGAAACCTGGGTCAACATTCTCCCCCTTTTTGATGATGACAAAATATTGATGCAATAATCAAAATAATTCTCCCCCCTTTTTGGAATCAATCAAAAAGGCAAGACAATATTCTCTCCTTTTTTGTCAAAAAGCAATATATTTAGCTCCCCCTTGATATATGCAAAAAGATAAAAACAATAGGTAATGATCAAATAAGTTTAAAATAATCTTACAAACTCCCCTTAAATTTATGCAAACTTTAATCACATAACAAGCATTCATTATGGAAAAAATTATCTTACTACAAAAACTATTTCACAAAACTAATCAAATTAAGCATGTGTAAATATTTCAAGTTAAGGCATTGAAATTTGACAAAGGAAAATATGATTGTGAAAATAAGTTTTTATTTCAAGGAGCTCTCATCAAGCATACCAAGCTCTCTTTGTAGTGTATATGAAATACCTATAATTAAGAAAAGAAAATTTATCTATGCTTTGATATCCAAGTGTATTTGGGTCCTTAAGGGTTGATCATGGAAGGATCTTCAAGTTTTAGATGAGCCTTCCTTATATAACAAAATACATTAATGTGACCATCTTTCATACAATAATGGCATTTTAGCTTTGACTTAAAAGTCTTTTTATGTTTTGCCATCTTGTTGTGAAATTGAGGTCTTCTTGCAATAATATCATGATGCACACAAGAGCATATATGATGTTGTGATTGTCGGTATTTTTGAACATGCCTCTTTTGATATTTAAATACATGATTGACTCTTTGAGGCTTAGTTCTTGAGTCATGTGAGGCTTTCTCAATCCTTTTAGGATTTAAAGGTATTATGTGTGTTTTAACCTCCTTGTTTACTACTTCTATACTAGAAGCTTGAGGAGTAGATGCTTTAACAAACAAAGGAGATAAAGTTGTATAAGTTGATGAACTATCAAAGCCAAGACCATATTTTACAAGAGGTGGTCATTGAGATATAATGAGTGTATCCAAAACTTCCTTCCCTTTATGGAATTTAGAAATATAAGTTTTTAATTCTTCAACTTCTAATTTCAAAGAATTATTTTCTTTGCATAATGATTCAAAAGAAGAGGTTTTTGTAGAAATTTCATCCAATGAATTTTTGAGGTTAATATTGGATGTTTTCAAGTTTAAAACAAGGTTTTCAAGACATTTGAAATCCTCCTTAATTTTTGAATATTTTTCTTTGTAAAATTTTATTTTTGAAAAATATTTTTCACATTTCAAAACCATGGCCTCCATAATCTCATCATCATCCACATCATGCACATCATAATTACAATTTTTATCATCACATGAATGGGAAGTAGAACATACCTCATACGTAGGATCCTCCAAGGCCATGAAGCAAAGATTGGCACTTTCATCATCTTCTTCATCACTTGAAGAGCTATCACTCTAAGTAACCTTGAAGCCCTTTTTCTTCTCTTTGTTCCATTTCTTCTTCTTGTTCTTGGGACAATCCAGTTTTTTGTGACCTTGCTTTTCACGATCATAGCAAGTCACTTCATTCTTCCTTTCTTTGTTGGAGTTAGAGTTGTGAGATGGCTTCTTGAATGGTTTCATCTCTTTCTTCTTAATGATCTCCTTCATTCTCCTTGTGATTATTGTCAATTCCTCGTCTTCAACATTGCTCT
>CATKHJ010027962.1:0-19533 GCA_949750685.1 Vernicia montana | reverse complement strand
ATTGACTTGAATGGTGGTGATCTTAATCTTATTAATCAAATGGCTATGATTTAATCAAAATAAATAGTCAAGATTTAATCAAGATAGATGGCCATGATCTCCCTTAGGTGGATGGTGACTATGCATGTGTGATGATGGTGTGAATAAAATAAAAATGAACTTGGTCTTTATTATAGAGAAAGAGTTCAATTGGTTCAAGTAATTGACTTTTAGTCAACTTTGGTGTTTTGTAAGCAAAACCTTAGCCAACTCTAACTTTTCCACCATCTAACTCCTAATTAACATTTCTTAACCTTAATAAAGTTAAATTCTATAAATTTGAGATATTAGTGGGCCAGCCATGGTTGGGTTTTGGGCTTTGAAATCCAAAAGCCCATTTACAAGCCCACCCGAGCATATTTTCGATCGTAAAATTTTTTCGAAACTTTCTTTTATTCCTTTCATTTAGCATTTAAATTCTTACCTTTCCATATCATGATATACCCTTAAACATTGTTACATTTCTCTTTTAAATTTATTCAACATATGAAAATATATACACGTAACAAAGTACTCAAACAATGCATTTAGCATACATTACATACAAAGGTCTAGTTTCATTCCCATTATCATTTCTATAATATACGATCTATAAAATTTGTATTTAATATCATTTTCATAATTCTAATGGGTTACGAAAACCTTGGGTATTACAATTCATCACATGAATATCCACATGTTTATATCGATAACATTTGTCAAGCAGCATGATGCTTACTGCCTCTATAATCATAAGTATCACATACTGATTATAGAATATAAACATAGGTGACGGTCTTTCGGAATTAATGATGCCTAGTCATTATTCCTATGACCATAAATATTTAAAGTATTTGTTTGAGAGTGATCTGTCATCCATATTCTCAACACTTGAGAATAGATCCTCTTACAAAATACTAATGGACTACAAATATATATTTAATACAATGAAACAATTGATTTATAGAAACATATATTTATTGCCATTAATTTAGATGTTGTTTTACATTTATATAAAATATACACTGCTCTAGGGCATATACTCTAACAGCTGTCACACTATCACATCCCAACTTTGAGATATGATGGTCCTAGAGCTCAGGGAGACATAATGTCATCTAGACCCATAGAATCCCAGAACTAAAATATAACTTAACATGCACTTCAGCCATTCCCAAGACCATAACCTGATATTGTGAGGTCTCGCCCGAACGCCCCTCTCCTCGCTAGGGAAATGCCTTAAGAAAAGGCTAAGCGATTTTTAAGGGAGGTTACGGAACGAGTTTTGGTGCTCACGATTGGAAGCGGTTATTGCCTCGAAAAATTGATTTGATTTTTGAAAAGGATTCGGGAGTCGCCATCCTAATTTATTTAAATGAAAAAATTAAGGAAAAACCCAATTTGACTCCAATTTATTAATCTTTGATTAATTTACCCAACGATAAAGTCACTAGTCCTCGAACCAGGTTGAGCTCGGGGATTAAATTTTTGGTTAAAATAATCTAAATTTGGCTCTTAAATTTAATTTGACTTTTGAAAATTGATTTCATGAATGACAAATATTAATGACAATTCATATTGCATGAGCATGGCATAATTATGAGACATTTGGAGAAAATAAACAGCAAGTATTTAAACATCCACAAGTAAAGGAGAGTATTTCCTCTAGCCCTTATGGGTACTAGGGAAATCACAAGATCGCTCCTTTACTCCAAAAATAATTAAATAATTGCTTTAATTGAAATTTACAAGAAAAGTAATAAATTTACGTTTACATGGAAAATAAAAGGGGAAGGGGATTGATTGAGATTTGGATTTGAAGCTTGGATTTTGATTCCAAATGTGCCTACGTACCCCACTGAATAAGGATCAAAACCCACGTAGTTCATTCCACTATGAGGTGGAAGGGGGTTTAAAAATCGGTCAGATTTGATTGGTTTAGTTTGGTTTGGGGTTTGAGTGAGGGTAACAGATTATACCTTCTTTGTGGGTTTGAGTGGTGGGAGAGTGGTTTTACCGGATTGGAGTTTTGTTTCGTAAAACAAGATTGATTTTAGGAAAAAATGCTTTTTAATTACTTAATTACCAAATTTTAATTAATTAAAAGGATTAATTAATTAAGTGATTAATTAATCAAATTGAGTGAGGACTTAATTTAAAGAAAATTAATTAATTAATTAAAATTAATTTTTAATTAATTAATTAATTATGATTACTTAAAATGAGTGTGAAAAATACTTAGAGAGAGAGAAGAAGCAAATGGATAACCGATCGACAAATGCTTGAGGTGTGTTTTGAAAGGAGAAATAGGGGGGTATTTATAGGAGCAGGTGGGGGTGAAAAAAGACCAAAAAGGGCTTCAAAAGCAGAAAAAATGGGGGGTAAAAATGACGAAAAGGCGAGCGGCCACGAAGAGGACTCGCGGCGTTCGCCAGCAGGGCTGGTGGACACGCTAGCAGCAGCCAGCCCTCTTGGTGTCCGGTCAGATGCGTCAAGTCTAACCTGACGCATCTAACACGCATCTACCACTGACACGCAGCAGGCGCGTCAGTGCTAATGCTCCTCCACGAGCCACGGTGGCTCGTCAGCGGACACGCGCCGGCGAAACTCGCGGATGTCCGCGAGGCTTTTTGGGTCAGCTTTTGGGAGTTTCTGAAGTTTGAAAAATTACCGGTCAATGGCGGTGGATCTGAAAATAATTATCGAACATATTGACAGTCAGTTTTGAGGAAAATCCGGTCAGTCTCATGAAAATATTGTCTGGTACAGATGGTACGATCATGATCCGAAAAGTGTCGGTTTGGATAGAAAAATATTCTGATCAGTTCTAGTGAGTTCAGAAATATTTTTGGGGGTGCTAAAATGAGGGTTCACAGATATGCTTTGGATTATCATAACATATACCTTACATAAACCTTGAGTATACCATACATATACTATAATTATGTTTATGTATACCACATACGCCGAAAGTATACCAAATGTATACTAAACATATGATAAAATATACTAAACATATACCACAAATATATCAAAAGTATACCATTGATTATTGATTTAATTCATATAAATATTAACTTGCAATTATTAATTAATAAGCATTATTCATAATAAGGTTATTACACTTCAACACATAATCATATAGTTCCAATTATTTATACTACTAGACACCATAATGACTATGGAGCTCTAGACTGGTTTTTTCAAAATACATAATCATTATGAATAAAACAAAAGAGTTTGATATTAAACCAAAATAGCATATTAACCCCCAGGCGAAAGAATGAAGCTTGGGTTTTACCTTGCATAATCGACTACAACACCTGAAAATAATAAACCACTAAAGGGGTGAGACAAGCTCAATGAATACATAATAACTCAATATGATATGCCGACAAGGGTATATGATTCAATGAAAGAATAAAGGTCTTATCATATTTAACATTTTAGTATTTGAAACTATCACAATGGGATTCTTTCATAATACTGACAATTGAAGGTTGAAGTAATACCATCAATTATAAACTTGAGCAGAAATCAGATATTCGAAAGCGGTATGCTTCCCACTGTTAATAAATAGAGTGGCGGCTAATTCCTTACTCATTCACACTGATTTCAGTAGCATGAGACTGATCAGGTCTCACTGGCAGGACCACCCTTCCTAGCTAAGGCAGATACAATATCCCTACCCGATGGACCTTCTTACCATGTGCACATGACTGATGTATATCCCACATCAGATAGGGATTTCTGCTTTACTTTAGGTATCAATAATAAAGGTGCAATAACTTATAAGTTTTATGTGAAACAAAGTTACTCATTAAAGAGTAAGGATTTCAATTGGATATAATCATATCAATGCAAGATAGACCAAAGGTCTTAAAAGATACTTTTAGTATTTCGGTTCAAGTAAGGATATTAATAGTAGAGAATTTCAATCAAGGTATCAAATTGGGTATAATGAATGAATGAATGGAAATACCATTTAAAATGCCCATAACATATCGAGTATTATGTACTCACCTTAGAATTTCCTTAGCTCCTAAATTAGCACAAACAAAAGTGATGATCGTCCGGTTGCTTTTGCACTTTATCCTTAGGTTTTACAAAGAACCAATTCATTCAAGTTACTTTTTGGATCATCACAATCATTTAACTATTTATTACACTTTAATTCTAATTCTAGTACCATTAGGTCTAAACTTAAGATACTAATCACTTAATATAAGATCAAGTTATCACATATAACACATACAAACATACATAGCAATTAATTTGACATTTGATTGACTTTTCATTTAAAATGGCCGAATAGGCCTCGGACAAAGTCCAACTTTCTTTTCATATTTCCTTAGTGCAATTATCATAATTCATCAAGGCATGATTAGGATGAATAGAAAGGCTATAAATTTTGATTGATACCTTAGAAGCTCTTCATTTGGGTGTGGAGACTTGGTTTGGCCGAATATAAGAGAAGGGAAGGAGAGAAAATTTTGTTCTTTGATTGTGTTTTGTGTAAATGAAAAGATGATGGTGGATAATGATTGATTTAGTTTAGTCAAATTTGATTAATGAGTGTGTGTAGGTAATTGTAGTTGTGTAGTTTCCAAAATAAGTCTTGAAAACTAGTATTTCACATTTAATTTACTATTAAGTTTGATTAGAGTCTAGGTTCA
This sequence comes from Vernicia montana, assembly GCA_949750685.1. NCBI lineage: Eukaryota > Viridiplantae > Streptophyta > Magnoliopsida > Malpighiales > Euphorbiaceae > Vernicia > Vernicia montana. Next base: position 14,839 of record CATKHJ010027962.1, on the reverse strand, counting down.
ATGTATCTATTATATGGTGAATTAAGGTTTTTTAACACATGACAAAATTTTAAAGCTACATTTCCCTCCATTTCTCAAGCCATGGCCGGCCTATCAAGGAATTATGGGCTTGGCCCATAATTTAGTCACATACATATAAATATGAAAATTCACGACAATTTTTATGAATTGACTATTTTACCCTTCATCCTCGTATACTCATTTTATTTGACTAATTCAATAACAATTGACATATTCCGATATATATTATACACATGACATTCATATTTATACATATATTATTATAAATTTTATGAAATAATTCACAAAATTCACTAATCGAGTTCATGCGAAATCTTTCTAATAAATCTTATTTTTCCTAAGTAAATCTGCATTTATTCTTACCTTCCTAGGTTAATTTAGTCATCGAGGTCTAGGGTATTACACACACCCCACATTTTTTGGTGCAATGATCCTAGGGCTTAGGGAGACTTAAAGTCACCAAAACCCGTAGAATATAATAAAACAATATTAACAATACTATATATCATTCGTTCAATACCCATAATCTTAACCAGAGAACCCATTCAATATCCATACACTCTAGTACAAATATATCTATATTATATTAAGTTTAAATATTTACAATCCACACTCCTAGCATACACCATAATTATACAATGCCATGGAGCTCTATTAAACAGATAACATTACAAAATAAATATAGGACCCATCATACAAATTATTCCCAAGCGAAGAACCGAAACTTGAGAATTATCTTCTAGACTTCTTTAAGGCCCCTGAAAAATATTAAACACTAAAGAATGAGACAATCTCAGTGGGTAAATAATAATATAATATAAATGCGATTACAGAAATAATCTGGTTTCAATGAAATTATAGAAATAGTACAGTGGAAATAATTGAGACCATTTGCAATAATGATTAAGAATCATTTCAATATAAAGTAATATATGCTTTTAGCAGAAATTTAGAGACGGAGTGTCTCCCACAGGAATTGAGAGTGTTGGCCTAAGCCTTGCTCTCCAGTATAAATAGTAAACAGTGACATAAGATTGATCAGGTCCTATAGCTAGGATTACCCTTCCCAGCTAGGGTTCAGATACGCTCGCCCTATCCGCAGGCATACCATGTGCACAAGGTTTGATGTAAACCCTACATCATATGGGTATTTCTGCTTTACAGTAAGAATAAGGTTCATAATATATAGAATAAGGTTCATAATATATAGTCAATCTCAGTATAGATACAATCAAGAATTTCAGTGACAGTGTTTGTAATAAGTACAATTAGGCTTTATTCGGGTAGATGACCCTTAATTAGTTGGATAAAAGTTTGGATAATCATTTATGAAATTACATAACAGTTATGGTCTCAACAAAATAGTTTACATATAATACTATATTATTAAATATTCACCACAAAACTCCTTTGCTCCAATATTAACATAAGCAAAAAGGATTCTCACGACCTTATGGGGAACTCGATTTCCCTTTTCCTTTATTCTTCGATTCTACATTTCACATAGTAATTTTCATTACTTTGGAACGATTAAGACCAATAAATTTCTATTTCCTTTAGTACTATTGAAAGTCTTAAGTAGTTATACATTAATTTCCAGGTACATTATTAGTTTATCATGTTTAAGTTCCAATTTGGGAAAAAGTCTTATAAGTTACCAATTTCCCAAATTGAACACTAAATTATCCATTTGACATTCAATTGAAGCTATTCTTATATTCAATTAGAATTTAACAAATTTGGTTCCAATTTTTCCAATATTGGCCGACCCTTATATAGGGAAAATTGCATTTTCATCATTTAAAATTCCAATTGGTTTCACATTCACTCAATTAATACCTAATTCAACCTAAATCAATCACTAATTGCATTAACATCGATTTCTAAACTCAATTGCTCCTTTAGCCAAATCCTAAGTAGCCATTCCTTCTAATTTTTGTTTCAATGTTCCAAATTAAAATTTAATTAACTCAATTAAAATACATTAGATCATTTTCACATCATCAATTGCACTTAATTTCATCTAGGAACAAAACCCCCAATTTACCTAATTTTATGAATTGGGAATTTTTCTACTTTTTATTCAATCTTCAAATTGACTCAAAAATTATTCAATTGACATCCAAAGGAGTCTAATTTATCATTAAAATCATAAAACCAGCATCAATTATAAATACTTCCTTCAAGGCCGAACCCTAGGACCCTTTTCCTCCAAAGTTTCATTTTGTTGGTTTCTTTCAATTTTCATCAATTCCTACTCTCCATTAACTCAATTATCACTTGAATTAAATAAACAAAACTTCCTCCCCTTCACATGTCTATAGGCTGAACCATCAACAAGGAAAAGAAGAAAAGAATTGCAACTAATCCAATCAACACACTCCTAGTCTAACTAGAATTGAAATTCAAGCTTGGTTTTAAAGATTACCTTAAAAATTCTTAAATTCTTGATGGTGTACTTGTGGTGGCCATTTGTCAAGGTGGGGAGAGCTAGATGATCTTCAACTTTTGGTTTAGATGATGAAAAATGAGATAGAAAGAGGAAATTTCTAATTTTATAGCCTAGTCATCACAAATGAATGGTGAAGATTTAATTACTTTAATCTAATTGCTATAATTATTAGTTATATTATTGAATTTTTAATATTAATAAAGATATAGATAATTATCAACATTTTGATGATAGTAAAATTAAATTTTCATTTTAAGAAATTACTTTATTATGTCAAAATGTTGACTTTTGAGATGTGGGACCCACCTTAATTTCCATCTTCATTTTTACAAATTTTAACTTAACAAAACATATTTTTCCTTAATTGTCCAACCATGGTCGGCCCCTATATTGGGTTCTAGCCCAATATTTTACTATCTCACATATATCACATTTACTACACATAATTGATAGTTAATTAATTACAACTTTCATTTCCCTTGTATACCAATTCTCTTCTTTGTTAAAAAATTCCTATCATAGCAATTCTCTAATCACACCAATATTAATTATATTCATATAATTCCTCCATTAGCCCATAGTTAAATCTCAATTTAATGCAATGCACATTTGAAAATTATCACTAATAAATAAGTAATAACTTAATTAAGCCTTTAAACTCTAGACTTTTTCTAGGTTATTACATATTTATCTCTGTAAGCCCAAATTCATCTCTCTAAACCCATTTTGGCATAATCATCCGTAAATCACCAAACATTCATTGAAGCCCAAAAATCCTTTTTGGCAGAAAATATTTCAATACCAAAGTAAACCCTTTGGTCCAAGCCAGAATCAATCAAAATTGAACCCATTTGTCATCAAAGTGATCGAGTCCCCTTCCTTTCAAGTCACTACCCTTTAGAGTGGGGCTTTTCCCGAAAAACCCCCTCAAATTTGACACCTTCAAAAACTTATCGGTACCTTCTTGAAGCTAAATGATACTTCACTGAATCTGACTGACACCCTTTCAAAATGATTACCCCCTCCTTAATGCCATAGTGGCATTCTCATTTTCAGACAATCCCAAAATAGCCTTCAGACTCATATCTTGCATCAACAGGACAACCATTGCACATAGTAAGGTTCCCTTTTTCAGACAACTTTTGCATAGAGCAAGGTTTCCCTTTTCAGATAACTTTTTGCACAGAGCAAGGTTTCCCTTTTCCAGACAATATTTGCAATGAGCAAGGTCCCCCTTTTCAGACAATCTTTGCATAAAGCAAGAGCAAGGTTCCCTTTTGAGTAACTATTAATCTATGCATAGAGCTAGGTCTCCTCCAGCAAATCAACTATCTTTCACCCGATTCTAACCATGGTATCATTTTGACTATACTTTAAAGCTAAGTAGTCATCCTTCACCTAAACCGGACTGTGGTAATCGTCTTTCACCTGATTCTTATCGTTGTACCATTCTAATGATGCTTTCAAGCTAAGTAGTCGTCCTTCACCCAATCCTAACTATGGTAATTGTCTTTCACTCGATTCTGACTGTAGTGCCATTCTGACTATGCTTCCAAGCTAAGCAGTCGTCCTTCACCTGACCCTGACCTTGGTAACAATCTTTCACTTGATTCTGACCATGGTAACCATATTTTCATCCAAACTTGACCATGATAATCAACTTTCACCTAATCTTACTATAGCCATCTGGGTTCACGCTCATCAGAATAACCTAGGAGACAGGCAATTCTAATGCCAATCATACAAAATCTCCCAAAGATACCGGAAGCGTCTTTCTTTATCATTCAATCCACCCATAAATGACTAGAAACGACCATTTAGACATCCCTCTGGTTCCTTTCCCCGCTTTTTTTAATCTAAGTCAGCCACATCCCTTACCTAGAAGTATCTAACTAATAACCTAGACATCCCTTTGGTTCATTTTTTTACTTTCATTTTTCAGTCAGTTTTCACCCATAAATGCCTAAAGACGATCACTTAGACATCCTTGTGGTCTATTCTCCCATCTATTTATCAAAGTTAGTCACTTTCTTCACCTATAAATGTTTAGGAATGATTACTTAAACATCCAAGTGGTTCCTTTTGTTATCTTCCTTTTCAACCATGTTTCTCACCCAAATATGTCCAAGCACCGACTTGTACATCACTTTGATTTTTCATACCATCCCTTCTCCCGGGTTCACTATCATCATAATTGCCTATTAGACAAAACAATTCTGATGAGGAGGAAACTATGAACCCTCAATTTTGCACTCTCATTATGCGGCCGCAGCTTGACACCTGTTAAGATTAGTGCACTACATAGAACCAGAACGGCAGTCTCTGCCCCAAAAAAAAAATGGGCTTTCAGGCATAATACTACAAGGATACATAATTTTTTGACACTTACCAGCATCACTCTGAACTTTAACCAGACATTCTGAACCATACAACATTTTTCAAAAATCGACCAACTCTTCTCTAAAGCTGACTTCCAAACTGCCTGATAATTAATTTTGAATCCATTGACATTGATTGGTAATTTTTCAAAATCCAAAAAGCCCTGGAAATCAACTCAAAAGTCTTGAAAACCCAAAAAACTAAGTCGTGCCACCTGTCAAAGTCGTTGTCCGCCGAGATAGTAGGCAGACGTGTCAACCGTCTAGGCAGATCCACTGGCAGTCGCTCCATATGGTCAGCGACCTCAACCAGCCTCCCGGCGCATCCACCCTGATGCAACTGGCACGCGTCAGGAAGATGGCTGATCAGCCTTTTTAACCAGCAAAAATGCCAACAAGGCCGGCAAATTCGCCAGCCTCACCGGCGGCCGGTCCCCCTCTACTGCCCTGAAATTTAAATTTTGCCCTTCTCCAACCCGATTGTCAACCTTTTTAGCCCCATCCTTTTTTGTTTATTCACATTTTCAATGCCCAAAATACCCCTCCCAACCATTTGCCTATAAATAGGCCTCACTTCCTTCATTCCAACACACCCCAGAGCATTTGTTGATCAGGCTATCTACTTGCTCTTTCTCTCTCTCTCTCTAATTAATCTCTCCATGCTCTTTTTGAGTAGTCTCAATTTTTAGTTAATCTCTCTTTGATTTTAACTAAAAATTAAGTAATTAATTAGTTAATTAATTCTAAATATTAATTAATTAATTAGTAATTAAAAGTTTTCTTTCTCTTTGATTGGAAACTAATTAGGATTATTCCTCCTTAGATTAATTCTAAATTAATTTATTAGATCTACTTTCCTTGAGTAAGATCCTCAAATTTTGAGATCGGTAAAATGAAACTCCAGTCCCGAAAAACACTCTGCTCCTCTCAAGCACCTAAAAAGAAGGTATAGCATCTTCTCTCACTAACTCCAAAATCCCCCCAAATCAAATCAATCCAATTAATCTGATCAATCCCTAAACCCCTCCACTTCATCGTGAAATAAACTACGTGAGTTTTGATCCCCATTCAATGGGGTACATAGGCACGCTTGGAATTTAAATCCAAGCCACAAATCCAAACCCCCAATCAATCCCTTTCCCCTTTTATTTTCAATGTAAATATCAATTTATGTTTTCTTGTAAGGGAATTTATAGTCTTTCTAGAACTCATAAGGGCTAGAGAAGACATCTCATCATTAATTAATGGAATTAGTTAATTATTTTAGAGTTAAGGAGTGACTTGTAGTTCTCTTAAGGATTAGAGAAAATACTCTCCTTAACTTGTGGATGTTTAAATTACTTGCTCTTTATCGTCCATGCATTTATGATTATGCCATGTTCACGCATTTTAACTGTCATTTACACTCATCATTCATAAAATCAATTTTTTTAAGTCAAATCAACTTAGGAGCCAAATTTAAATTATTTGAAAACAAAAACCTAGTCCCCGAGCTCAACCTGGTTTGAAGAAGGCTAATGATTTTATCCTTGGGTAAATTAATTGAGAAATTAATGAATTGAAGTCAAAATTGGGTTTTTCCTTAATTTTTCCATTTAAATAAATTAGGGTGGTGACTTTCGAATCATTTTCCAAAAATCAAATCAATTTGCCAAAAATAAAGCGATAGCCACTTTCAATCATGAGATCGGACCCAAAAGAGCATTCCAATCCCTAACAGACCGGACCGGTGCTCAGGCGAGGCCTCACATGTGTATAATAATTAAGAAACTTTAGCTATAGATAAGGAATGAAGCACTTTATGCCATTAAAGTGATTGTAATGACATAAGGCCAAATATTTTTTTACTATTATTTTTTTATTAATTAGTCTTTAAATATTTGTTTGATTAACAAAAGAAAGTATTTTCTTTATTCTTATATTTTTGCAATTCACTTGAGCTATAGTGTAATTTATAATATATAATATATTATATATTGAGTATTTTATAAGAATTGCAACTTCCCAAGTTACATTATTAATACATAATGAATTTGTGTTACTTTTTTATATATCTTATTGGACTATTCATAATTAAGCTGCATTACAATAAAGAAAAAGGTGATCAAGCATGTCACAATGGTAATGTTCATACCATGTGGTGTTGTCACCCTGATAATTTCTCTATGAACAGTGTGGATGAAGTGGTTAAGGACCTTGGTTTGAAGGGTAACTTGAGATATTGGTGGAGGTTCCTTGATAAACAACTTAGTGAAGGTTTAAAGATGCTAGGAGGAGAGGCTAACATATATGAGATGGCATTGACTGGCTCTGATTTTGGTGACGTTGATATGTTCATTGAACATGTTACTGATCAACAGCCATTCCCAATTGAAGGCTGCCCAAATTTAATAGTAAGAGGTGTTGTCAGTGAAGAATTAAGTGATCAAGAACCTTGCCTAACCTATGTTTCAAATGTAAAAGAGAAGAAGAACCAACTATATCAGTTATACAATAAGATAGTTAATGAAGTCCTAGGTTTGGATACTGAAGTAGATTTAGGTTATTTCAGTGATGTGGAAAATGAATATGTAGTGCATTTTGATTCAAATGTGCAAGGACAAGTGTTTGTACCTAAAAATGAAGGGCTTCTTGAAGATGTACATGAAGAAGTGCCTGAACCTGAAGAATTGACTTAACTTGAAACTGAAAATCTTTTTGCTTCTGCAGTAGGTTCTGATGTCCCACCAGCAACAATGGATCATGACCCAGACTATGATATGGCAGACATGGATGATGACTTGGCTAATGTTTTGAGGAAGAACACATCAAATGCAGCCCACAATATTGTAGTGCTAGATAAAAGATCAAAGGGAAGGCCAACTAGAACAGAACAGGACAAAATGTGAATGCACCTGCTAATGATGAGATTGGGAATGATGATATTGATCAAGAATATGATTATGCCCTTAGTGATAAACTCCATACAGAGTCAGATTCTGATGATGAAGAAAGGCAGAGGTTTCCAGAATTTAATGTTGTGAGGCCTCGCCCGAGCACCGATTCGATCCGCTAAGGGAATCAAAATGCTCTTTGGGAGAAAATCCATGCAATCTGGAACCCGCTGTGAGTTCTAGAAAATTGGTATTTGTATTTTCGCTTTATGTGATAGGGAGTCGCCACTTTAATTTTATTTATTTTTAATTGAAAAAATTAAAGGAAAACCCAAATGAAATGACTCTAAAATTTTTATTTTATCCCAATGGAAAAGCAATAATCCACGAGTGACCAAAATGGGCTTGGGGATCAGGTTTTTGTAATAAACAGTTTAATTTATTAAGTTTGGCTAAGAGAGCAAAATAACTTTATGTATGCATGAATAGGAATAAAGAATGATGAATGGACAGTTGTAAGATGATACAAATATTATATGAATAACAGTTATAAAGGAGATTAAACCAAAAGCAAAATAAGAAAGGAGGATCCTTCCTCTAGCCCTTATAGGTACTAGGGAAAGCACATATTCCTCAATTAATAAAGGATAAAGAACATATATAAAGCAGTAAAATAATAGAAAGGGGAAAATATTATTTAAAATATTTTAGAGTTGATGCCTTAAAGATTGGCATGTCTGCGTATCCCTTTGAATGGGAATCAAACCCCACGCAGTTCTTCCTTCTTGCGAAGGAGGGGTTTTACTCAAAAGAGGTTTATTTAGTTTATTAATTTAATTCAGATTTTAAATTAATAAATTTTAGATCTTTTCATATTTAGATCAAAATAAAGGCGTAACAACAGGATAAATTCTAGATTTGAATTTAGAATTTAAAAAATACAAGAGAAAGGAATTATACCTTTGCTTTTCTTGGCTTTTTCAAAGGACGGGGCGAGCTTGGCTCTGGATCTGAGCTCCACTTCGGATTTAGGAACTCAAAATAAATAATAATAATTTTAAATTAAAATAATTTTGGTGGGTGATGGATTTGGATATGTAAAAGGTGAATTTTGATAGAATTTCGGTAACAAAAAAGTGTTATTTTCGGATTTCTCCCAATTTTCTGTCCCATTTTGAAGGAAGGGAAGGCTGCTATTTATAGAGGAGGTTGAGGGGGTCTGGCCGACATCAACCGCGGCACGATCAGAGTGCCAGTGGTGCTGCCAGCTAGACGGCATGCTTCTGGTTTCGCCCAAGCGGTTTTTGGCCCGGTTCGGTCTGACCGTCTGATTTGACCCAATTTTGCACTATTTTAGTCGATTTTAGCCCGTTTCTGATCCAATTTGGGCCCAGTTTGATTCTATGGGTTCGTAACTGAAAATCGATTGTCTGGAGGTGCAATTTTAAGGGTTCACAGCTGCCCGCCATCAGAATTGGCTTGTTCAAAAGGCGATTCTGATGATAATGAACCAAAATGATGTCTAGGTCAGTATGTAGACATGTTTAGGGAAAATCTGTATTCCCTGTCTGTTTAGGAAAATAAAAGTTATATTTCCAGTCTATTTGAGTAAAAGAGGTATTCCCGGTCTGCTTGGGAAAAAAGAGGTATTCTCGATCTGCTTGGGAAAAGATATATTCCAGGTCTATTTGGGAAAAGATATATTCCCAGTTTGTTTAGGAAAAAATATATTCCCGATCTGTTTGGGAAAATATCCTAAGGCTATCTTTAGGATAGGTCTGATTTTGAAAGAGAAAATATTATTTAGATTTAAGGTATTGATCCTAAGGTTATCTTAGGATAGGTCTGATTCTAAAATAGAAAACCTTATTTAGATTTAAGGTATGGATCCTAAGGCTATCTTAGGATAGGTCTGATTGGTTTAGGGAAGGAGGTGCCCCCCAGTATGAAGATGGTCCCAGTCTGGGTCTGGGTTTCATTAGAATTGATTTACCTGCTAGGAAATTCTAAAGATCTAAAATGGTCCTGCCCGATGGGATGATTGGATGGATTGGTCCTTTCTGGTAGGACAATGTGATGGTCCTTTCTGGAAGGACAAGGTGATGGTCCTTTTTGGAAGGACAAGGTGATGGTCCTTTTTGTTTTAGGAGCTCTGATTAGTGACCTGTTTAATATGAAATGCATCTGACTATGCATAAAATTTATGAATTGGATACCTTGAACCTTTGAACGGTTAATTTGGTATGAAAGTGTTGATTTTTGTAGAGAAGGGTACCCCCATTTTGGAAGGATGAGGGATAGTGGTTATGCCATAGGAGAAAGTCAAGGTAAGGTCAGGTTTTGGCCTTGGAGGAGGTGATGCTTGGAAGGCTTAGTTGGATTTTACCTGGAAAGAGGTTTATTGTGTGAAAGGCTAGGTCAGGTTTTGCCTTTGAGGTCATTATTTTGAAAGGCTTAATCAGATGTGGCTTGGAAAGTTATCTTTGAAAGGCTAGGTCAGGTTTTGCCTTGGAGGGAATTATCTTGGAAGGCTAGGTCAGGTTTGGCCTTTTCAAAGGTGGAGATTGTGGGTTATCTGTATGTGACTTATCTGTTAAGAGTCTGCTTCTGAACATGACTTTTGGAGGTGTTTTGACCTGTTGACTTGCCACTTGATTTTACTTGCCCAAAGGACTTGGACTTTAGTGATGATATGATTTGCCAAGAAATCTTGGGTGGTATGTTTTGCCAAGGAATCATAGGCTTTGAATGATTCAGATGGTATGATTTGCCAAGGAAGCTTGGGCTTGGATGGATGGTATGATCTACCAATGAGGCTTGGGCTTGGAAGGACTGTCTGTTTTACCAAAGAGGTTTGGGTTTGGAAGGACTGTCTATTTTGCCACTTGATTTTTCTTGTCCAAAGGAGTTGGACTTTAGGGATGATGTGATTTGCTAAGGAAGCTTGGGCTTTGACTAGTTCAGGCCCTTTTTAATTAGCTTGAGGATGATTAGCCTAGGAGTCATGGCTCGATTTTGGCTTTGCCAAGGAAACTGGGCTTCATGGATTATAAGTCCTAAGAGACTTAGGATTTTGGTGGGCTTGGTGCCTGCAAGATGAAATTTTACCAAGGAGACTTAGGCTTTTTGGTGGGCTTAGCCTTTGGAAGATGAGTTTTTACCAAGAAGACTTAGGTTTTTAGTGGGCTTGGCCCTTGAAAGATGAGTTTTTACCAAGGAGACTTGGGTTTTTGATGGGCTTGACCCTTAGAAGATGAGTTTTTACCAAGAAGACTTGGATTTTTTGCTTTTGCCTTTGGGAGATAAGATTTTTCCAAGGAGAGTTGGGTTTGAAAAAGGTAGGTTAAACTTTTTGGAAAGTGTTTGGGGGATTGTATGATTTTGCTTTTGTAGCATGATTTATGGAGAAGATAAGCACGACTTATCTTATTGTCTAAAACTGAAGAGACGTGCTCTTGGATAGATGGTAAAAGCTACTTAGCTTTTTGTGACAAGTGTTTTGAAGGATATGCCCCCAATGAATGATAAGGGCTATTTAGCTGCTTGAGCTAAAAGACGTGATAGATGCCTTGAAGGATATGTCCCTACTGAATGATAAAGGCTACTTAACTGCTTGAGCTAAGAGACGTGATGGATGTTTTGAAGGATTTACCCTTAATGAATGATAAGGGTTACTTAGCTGCTTGAACTAAGAGACGTGACAGATGATTTGACAGAAGATGATTAGGAAGGCGTGTCCCTAATGAGGGATCAGTCGGAAGATGATGTTTTAAGATGATATGCCTTTAATGTGGGATAAAAGGCACAAGAAACAGAATGATTTGATCAGGATGATTTTTCTCTTTGTGTAAGCTTTAACTTTTTCCCGAGCCACTCTTTCGATTTTTCAACTCTACGAGCTTGCTCTAATTTTTGCCTAAGTCACCCTTTTGGGTTTTCAACTTAGCGAGCTTTCTCTAATTTTTGCCTAAGTCGCCCTTTCGGGTTTTCAACTTAGTGGGCTAATCAATGAATTTTGGTATTTAAAGATTATTCCATCATGATTTGGGTTACTGATGTCCTTCATCTTGGGGCTCTGACCTTTGTCTTAACCATTTAATTGAATCTTTGTCAAGAGAGAAACCTTGTGAGGACATCGGGTCCTTTTTGAGATTGTTACCTCTTGTTGAGGTTCGATGTTTTGATTACCCAAAAGTGAAATGGGTAACTTTATTGGATTGCCTTTAGCTTTGACTGCTTCAATTGAATAGATCGCCATTTGGTGTTCTTTATTGATTATCCTTTGGTTGGGAGCTAGTGAAGTGGCTGCTGATGTGGGTACAAGAATCCCTCAAGTCTTGATTTTTTTCTAATCATGGTGGATTTCATAGTGAAATGCAAATGCTAGTCATTCATTGATTTTGATTTTTGATTTTTGATTGATTTTTTTTTTTCAGATTAAACAGGAAAGATAAGAATAGAGAAGTGCATGAATAATATTGTAAAAGGAGAATATAAGACAAAGACTCGGACTTATAAATGACAAACTCATACTCAAATTTGGATTTGGATTTTGAACATGGACTCTAACTCGATTTGGACTTGGACTCAATCTCAAACAGGTCAGATTAGTTGAGCTTGAACTCCTCCACAACATGCTACTTGGACAAAGGTGAGGTGAGGTGAGATGGGGTCTGTTTTCCACTTTGGTGAAGATGTATAGAAACATGGCTTCAGGTTTGAAATGGAAGATGAGATTGAGGCATGTCAGTTTTAGCCTCAAAGGTTATAGGGTTCAGATTCTTCATCACTATTCAGATAGGTGGTGGAGAATTCAGGTTGAAATGATCCACTTGTGATGTAATCTTCAACCCTGGATGCAGTTTCCACCAAAGCTTTAAAGGTGGGCAAATATTGGGTTAGCAGATGGGCTTGGTAAGCTGGGAGTAGGTTTTTGACAAGGATGTCCACCTGTTCTTGTTCAGTTGGTCTATTTACCATTTGAGCAACTTTAGCCCTCCATAGTGTAAGGAACATGGAAAAGGACTCATTCGGAAGCTGTTTGGTGGTTTCCAAGTCACACCTAGTGACATCCACTTCACTGTTGTAATGATATTGCTTGATAAAGGCATGACAGATATCATCCCAAGTCTTTTTCTGGCTTTTGTCTAGTGAAAGGAACCATCTCAATGCTGCACTAGTTAATGATTGTTGGAACAGTTGTGCAAGAAGCTCGTTGTTAAGTCCCAAAGGCTGCATTGCCCCCACATATATCATCAAATGAGTCTTAGGGCAAGTGGTTCCATCAAATTTCTCAAGTTTAGACATTTTAAATTTAGGAGGAAGTTTGGCATCAGGGAACAAGGCTAAGTTGTCCACATCAATCAAGTCATTGTTGTGCTTTAAGGATTTGATGGATTTCTCTATCACTTCAAATTTTGCCATAAGCAGCTTGGTGTTTGAATGGGAGAGCACATCCCTATCTTGAAAAGGATTCAAGGGAAAGGAAGGGTTAGAGTAGGTAAAAGTGTTTGGCACAGAGGTAGTGTGGGCATGGACTTGGACTGGATTAGGGTTAGCCCCATTCAGATTTGGGATGGTTTGGTCCAAATCTGTGTTTGGGTGAGTCAGTTTGAGGCTAGCTTGATTAACCATAGCCCGTACTTCTTTGATGATGGATTGCTTTTGTTCTTCGAATTAGGTTTGTTGAGCATTCAGAATTGCTTGAAAGTTCTCCTCTTGCTTTTGAAGGAGATTAGTCATGAATGTGGTCAGAACAGCCATGTCAGTCGGGTTAACCATTGGTACCTTTAATCGAAAACCAAAAGAAAACCCAGTAAGTTTTTGCTGAAAAGGTGATATAAGTAGGGGTATACAGACTCTGGGGGAAAAGGATCCCTTATGTTGTTGTGTGCCAACTATTATATCCAAATGTGTAGTGTTTTTAGGATATTATTTTGATTAATTTTATTTATCTTTAATTAGTTTTTAGTTGTTTTTATGTATTTTTTAAGTTAATTTCAAGTGTAGGGTTATTTTGGAATGAAATTCAAGGAAAGGAGGCTGAACAGAAGGCTTTGAAGTTAGCATGGCCGTGCAGATGATGGCGCACGGCCATGTAACTCAGTCTGGATTCTGTGTCTCAAGGAAAAGGAGCGAAAAGTGACATCTTAATGTTGCACGGCCGTGCAGCATAATGTGCACGGCCGTGCACACTCTAACGGTCCAAAACGTGAATTTTCTCCTCTTTTCGGAGTCTTTTAGCTATTGGGGGAAAGAAGGGTATTACCCAACGGTGATAACCCTAAGTTATAAAAGAAAAAGAGTGCTCTGAAGAAAAGGGGGCCATAGAATGAAGACTTGAAGTTTTTAGTTAGAGTTTTTGTTTTTGTTTTCTTTGGATTCTTAGAGCTTGTAATCCAATTTAGCAACAATTGTTTTTGGATTGAAGAGACCTTAACTTAGACAGTAAGGATTCTTTCTTCTATTTTCAATTTAATTCAATTCAGTTACTTTTATGATTTTTGGTTTTTTAATCATGATGATGATGATGATTAAAACTTATTATGTAGTTGAACTGATGGTTGAGGAATTAAGTATGAGCTAAATTAATCTTGTCTAGGGTAGGATGATTCCCTTTGAATGAGTATGCTTGGGCTAATTATTTAATTGATTTAATTTGTAATTTCCTTTTGAATTGTTAACACATTCATAAATTGTTTGGCTAACTATTTAGTAAATCTTAGGTATTGAATGAGGTCGAGAGATGATTTCAATACTGAAAATAATTTAATTGGAGCTAGGTATTAATCAGAAATGCACTACCTAGTTATATTTGAATAATAATTGATTAATTCTAATTAGGTTAAAAACTAAAAATACGAAAGTTATTGGTTTTAGAATTGAATTTAGATTTGATTAAGATGTTATTCAAAGTTGGCAAAATAAACTATTAAATTAATTAGCTCAGCATAGGAATTTGATAGGATAATCCGATTCCTAGACCTTTTTAAATCTATTTTCAATCTTGATATCTTATTGCTTAATTTACTTTCTTAGTTTATAGTTTTCTAGTTACATTTCTCTCAAACCAACAATTGATTAGGGTGTTTAGAATTTATTTTCTTTATTTAATA
>CATKHJ010027944.1:0-11736 GCA_949750685.1 Vernicia montana | reverse complement strand
ACCAATAGTTTGATACCTATTTGCTAAGAAATCCCAAATTGCTTTTGCAGTGTCGTATTGAGCAAATTGAATGTGAATAAAAGGAACAGATGTATTACGGAACTCTATAATAATCTGATGGTTTTTATTATCCCAATCTTTAAGGCGATTAATAAATTTGATATCAGATCATCTGGTGCTTTTGTTGGTATAGTGATATCTTCAGTGATAATGCGTCAAAGTTTTTGACCAATCAAGAAACTTTTCATTCATTGAATCCACAAGTTATAGTTAGATCCGTTCAGAACGGTTGCAATTGGTTTTGTAATATCCAATTTCTCTATTTTAAGAAATATGAAGCTGAAATCAAATCACAGAGTCAGAATTTGGCAAAACAGACACTAAAAATGGATTCATGAGGCCTAAAACTTCAGGAATCGGTCTGGTTTTGTTCAGAACCGGTCCGAAAAATTTGAATTAATCTGTCAAAATATACTGAATTGGTTCAGTCAAAGGCTGAACCAGGAGGCGGATTGAGCAAGACCAGAGCATGGACAGAGTCAGGTCAGCTCGCGAATCGGGCGGAACTGGGTGCGAACCAGTTCGAATGCTGACGTGGTGCCACTTGTCAAAATTTCAGTGGCACATATTTCGGTGACGTGGCATTTGACAAGTGGCAGATGGTGGATCAGTCCTGTGATGTGGCAATGATGTGTCGCTTATGTGGACTGACATATGCTGAGCTGTCTAGTCTTCAACCTCCAGATGGCACTGTGGAGCGTGACACACGTGAGCCCAGTTCTAGGATCTTCTCCCAGCGCGTAAAGGCGCGTCCGGTGTTAGGTGAAGCTCCGATTTAGTTCAAAATTCTTTTGATATTGAGGGCTTTCAAATAATATGGTCAAATGAAATTTCGGACTTGTGCATGGAAAGTTTACAGAAAGGACAGAGACTTTGAATATGAGAGGAAAAAAAATGTAGAACAGAAATGGTTGGGATTTTAATTCTAAATGAGCATGAGCTCTGATACCATGTTTGTCACACCCCACATTCTGGGGTGCGACGATTCTAGGGCTTAGGGAGACTTAAAGTCACCAAAACCCGTAGAATCCAATAAGCAATATCAATTATCAATAAATTAATACTCAATACCCAGAATCCAAATAAAAAATCCCATCAAATATCTACATACTTCAATACACATATCTCCATATCATTTTAACATATTAAATATTTACAATCCACATTATAGCATATATCATACTTCATCAAACTCACACTCTTAATATTACAGTAGATGTACTTTAGTCTCATTAGTACCATGGAGCTCTTTTAATATGATGAAATGACAAAATTAATATATATAGCACACTAAACAAGACACTCTCCAAGTGAAGTACCGGAACTTGAAAGTTACCTTGCGGACTTTCTTAAGGCCCCTGAAAATAGTAAACTACTAAAAAATGAGACATACTCAGTGAGTAAATAATAATATAATATAAAGGCAGTAGCAGAAATAAATAGACTCAGTATAACGGTAGAAGGAATTTAATGAGAATAAATGAGACCATACACAATAACAATGTACTTTCGGTATACAGTGGTACTTTCTTTTAGCAGAAATCAGTAATATGGAGACGGTGTGTCTCCCAGTGAAATTAAGAGTACCGGCCTAAGCCTTGCTTTCCAATAATAACAGTAAATAGTTACATATATAAAATTGATCAGGTCTTATGGCTAGGATTACCCTTCCCAGCTAGAGTTCGGATACGCTCGCCCTATCCGCAGACATATTATATGCATAAAGTCTGATGTAAACCCACATCAGATGGGTATTTCTGCTTTACAGTAAAGGTAAGGTTTACAATATAAGACCAATTTCAGTACAGAGGCAATTGGAAATTAACAGTAACAATTCAATTATCAGTACTTTATGTTTATTTCGGGTAAATGACCATTTATCAGTTATTAAGAAAAATTGAATATTACATAAGGAAATTCAAACAATCATGGTCTCAAACAATATTACTATATACAATATTATATTATTAAATACTCACTTCGAACTCTTTAACTCCCAGTGCTAGCACAAAAAGAAAGGTTGCTCACTACCTTCCGGAAAACTCGATTTTTCTTTTTTCCTTATTTCTTGGTTCTACATAACACATATTAATTTTCATTACTTTGGAACAATCATTCTCAATAAGAATCTATTCTTTTTTTTTTTTTTTTTTGCACTGAAGAAATAAACTTCATTACGTCAAAGACAAAGGAGCTAAGTCCTGGTACAATAATTGGACTAGCCTAAAAGGCTTCTCAGACACCCAATTTATGGGCAAACTCTCCTGCAATTTTTGAGTGGCCAACCAGTCAGCTACTTGGTTGGCTGATCTACTAATCCATCCTATAACACAGCTCCTAAAAATATTTTTAAGCTCTCTAATAGCAACAATAGGAGCATGGATCTCCCATGGTAAAATACTGTCTGTACTATTACACAAATCAACTACTCTTTTACAATCAGATTAAAAAATACAATCAAACCAACCTCTATTCTCTTTAGCATGATTTATATATATTAATTTCCCACTATACCATTAATTTATTTTACTAGGCTCAATTTGGAAAAAAGTCTATAAATTATTATTTTCCCAAATTAATTTTTAAATTATTCAATTAACATTCAATTGAAGTTATTCCCATACTCAATTTAATTTTAATTATCTTAGTTCCAAATTTCTAAGGTTAATCAAATCTTTAACTAAGGAAAATTACATTTTCATCACTTAAATTCTAATTAAATTTATAGTCATGCAATTAACACTTAATCCAATCTAAATTAAACACTAATTGCATGAATATGAATTCCAAGCCCAATTCTCCTTCTTGGCCGAACCATACTTGTCCATCTCCTCCAATTTTTGTTTCAATTTTTCAAATTAAAATTCAATTAACTCAATTAGAATATATTAGATCAATTTAATACCATCAATTGCATTTAATTTTACTTAAATACAAAACCCCTAATTTACTTAAATTTTAACATTTGAGAATTTTTCTATCCTTTGTTCAATCTCTAAATTGACCCAAGAATTTTCTAATTGATATCTTAGGAAGTCTATTACATTATTAAAATGACAAGAGTAACATAAATTTTCAAGACTTTTTCATGATTGAAACAATAGGGATTTTTTTCTAATTTCCATTTCTTGCTTAATTCTTTCAATTTCCACCAAATTTACCATCATTCTACACTTCATTATCATAATTAATATCTTAATTAAACAACCTAAACCTCCTCCCTTTTACTACACATTAGGCCAAACCATCCATAAGAAAAAGAAGAAAAATTTTGCACATCAAACAATCAACATACTCCTAATCATTCTAAAATTGAAATTCAAGCTTTGTTGTGTAGATTATCTTAAAGAAACTTGACTTCTTGCTAGAAGTAGAATGATGGCCGGTTGGGTTAGGGAGAGAGAGAGAGATATATGTTTTTAGTTTTTAGCTTAAAAGATAAAGAATGAGAAAGGTGATAGAAATTTCTAGTTTTTATACTTAGTCATCACAATTCAATAGTGAGGATTTAATCACTTTAATCTATGGCTATCATCATTCTCTATTTTATTAAATTTTAATATTAGTAAAGCTATGGATAATTGTCAACAAAATTTAAATGGTAAAATTTAGTAATTTATTTTAGATAAATTTAATTTATGCTAATTGTTGACTTTTGATAATATATGGGTCCCATTCTAATTTTCCATTCTCCTTCCACTACATTAAACTTAACAAATAAATTTTTCCTACAAGTGCTCTATTCATGGCCGCCCCCCCTAGCCCAATATTTTATTTTCACACGTATATCAAGTTTACTACATATTAATGCTAGTTAAGCAATTACAATTTCCATGTTCTTCCATATGGATTCTCTTTTTATCTCAAAATTCCTACAATATTAATTCTTTAATCATACTAATATTACTTTTATCTATATAATCTCTTTATTAATTCATTTGTAATTCTAATATCACTTGATGAATATATGAAAATTAGCACAATTAAATAGTTTAATAACTTAATTAAACATCTAAATTCTAGGCTTTACCTAGATTATTACAATGTTAATGTTGCTATCAGAAACAGAGACAAAGAACAAATGAGAGTATTGAATATTTTGTATAATTAATTGTGTGTTTATACAAGAGAGAGTTACATCTATTTATAGTGTTAGCATGTACAACAAGAGTTATGATTCAAGAAGAGTTAGTGACTGTTAGCTGGGGAAGCACATAGATAATGAGTTGGAGTTTGAAATAATGCAAAACGGTGCATATATAGAAGATGCAATTGTTAACTCCATTGAAGGTGAGTAGGTGAATTGATTTTCATATTTTCACATTAACAGTACGAGTGGTTATTTATGTCGTAAAATAACTCTAAAATTAATCAAATGAAGCTCATATATATAAAGGAAAAAAAAAATTTGGGGGGGGGGGGGGGGGGGGTGGGGAAGGGTACAGCCAAATTGGACTAGTTACATCTTTATTCGTAGGCAAATTTCAGCTATAGCAAATTTGGAATAAGTTTGACCCATATATGGATGATCAATCTGGACTCAACCACCATTACTAATGATACAGATAAACAAAAAACTTGGAGAAAGGATCATAGACAAAATAATAACATGAAAACATAAATTTCTCACAGTGATAGAACAATCTTTGTCGCCAGTAAGGATTAATGTAAAGAAGAGTGATAACTCCCAAAAAGAACATTGCAAAAGATACTGAGAAGCTTGCAAAGAAGACAAGCTGATCAATCTCATACCATTTCCCATCATCTACTTCATGTGGGAGCTCCATTGGTGATGTAGGTGACTCATTATCACCATTATTACAGCTTTTCTCCAGCTGAGGTCCACAGAGAAATGGATTCCCCTCATAGCTGCTACTGTCAAATGTACTAAATTGTCCTTTCATGTCTGGAGCGGTACCTGATAAGTTGTTGTAAGCCACAGAGAACACCGCTAAAAAGTGTAGACCTATCAAGTCTGAAGGAATCTGTCCACTTAAATGATTATGAGAGAGGTCTAAGCTTTCTAACTGGGTAAGATTTGAGAAAGAAGTTGGAATGGATCCTATCAACTGATTGTGGGATAAGTTCAAAGCATGAATCTGAGATAGCTTTGCTAGCTCGAATGGAATCTCACCTGTTAGATTATTATGTGACAAATCTAATCCAGACATGAAGCTAATAATGTCACCCTGATATGTGTTAGCCCTATGTTTCGTAACAAACTCAACTTTTTGCTTGACATTTATTGTATCAATATTCCATCCCAAGATTTCTCCATTGCCCATGAGACTGCCATTGTAAACTGTACTTATCTGGAATATGGTTCCACTTGCTATTTCGAAAGGACCATTAAATTCTCCTCCGTCCCTTCCAAAGGAGAGATTATGTAAGCAATGGGGTATGAATCCTGAAAAAGAGTTTCTTGAAAGATCCAACAGGGTGATATCATTCAGTTGACACAACCAATTTGGAATGGACCCATTTAAACGATTTCCTCCTAATAAAAGAACCTGTAACATTGGACCAAATTCACCAAATGTATTGGGATATGGAATGTAGCCAGACAAGTTGTTATCTCTCAAGTCTAGTGTGTACAGAGTCGAACTTAAAAAAGCTTCTGGTATTGATCCAGTGAATCTGTTACCTTGCAAATTTAGATGTATTCTCCTTTCAACCGATTTAAGTGTTGGGAAAGAGCAAGAAGGTAATGGCCCAGAAAAAGAGTTATGAGAAAGGTCTACTAGGTTACCTGATAAAAGTTGGCATGAAATCTGACCATCAAAAAGATTACCATGCATAATGAGGACGCTACAAAATGTAAAATTTTCCATCCAGCGTCTAATCTCTCCATTAAAGTAGTTGTTACTAACATCTAATATGTTTAACCTATTAGTATTAGGCATGGTGGCTAAACTGGATAGAGTTCCCACGAACTGGTTGTCATTCAGTTCCAGAGAATATAATCCAGTCAAGTTTAATCGACCCGTTAATATTTCACCATGGAAGTTATTATGAGATAGCTTCAGACGTTCCAAAGAAGTGCAACTTGAAAACAGTTTCTCCGATACTTCCCCTGAGAAGTTATTAGAAGACAAATCCAAACTTTCCAATTTACAGTTGTCGCCTGCTGAGAATGGAAAATCTCCTTGAAAGCTATTGCTAGCTAAATTGAGATACCTGAGGTTATCAAACTTATTGTTTCCTCTAATTTCTTGGATTTGTCCATTGAAACTGTTATTCTCAAGACTTAAATATTCTAGTCCCGTATTGTTCTCAAATAACCAATTGGGAAACCTTCCATTTATTTTGTTGTGAGACAAGTCGACGACTTTCAATATGGACTGATGAAAGAGAAAATCAAGACTGTCTAGTCGGCAATTTTGCAGGACAAGAACCTTTAGCTGAAATGATGGAACCAAACCAGAATATTTACGAGTCTCCACTTCAATTTTGTTGTCCCTTAATCGAATCACCTCAAGACTGGAATGGTTAGCAAACAAATTGATAGAAAATGAGCCTTGGAATTGATTGTAGCTAAGATCAATATACTCGAGAGATTTGAGGCTAGCTAGCCATGCTGCAGAAATATTTCCTGTGAATTGATTTTGGGATAGATCTAGGAATCTAACAAATGTCAAATTGTATAGGCTTATAGGTAAACTGCCTCCAAAATTGTTATTGCTGAGATCTAACTCTTCAAGTTTCTCCAAGCCACGAAAACCTGTTAAAAGAACAATCTCTATTAAAATAAATTATTATTAATTAAATACTTAATAATTTGGTTTTTAAGCCAAGAAGGTAATTAACAGTAATTAATAGCCAACGCATTTAAGCTCAATGTTACTCAAATCATCTCTAAGACTGTCATGTTATAGAAAAATACTCTGGGGTAGCCAAATATTTTCCCAGGCCAATGTAGTCAAATATTTTCCAAGGTTATAAGTTTAAACCGTTTGTTTTGCGAAAAATAGAAAAATATTTTTCAAAAAATTAATTTTTTATTATTTGTTTATAATATTCAAAATTAGTTAAAAAATATTAAAAAAATTAATTTATAAGACTATAAACATATTTAAACTTATAAAAATTTCATATTTATAATTTTTTTTTTAAATATGAAAAAAAATACATAAAAATAATAAATTTGGTGATCGCCGGTAATCGGTGGTGATTGTTGGTGGTTGCCGAAAACTGGCGATGATCATTGGTGGTCTCGGGTAATGAGTATTAGTGATCGACAGATTAATAAATTTGTATTTATATATATTTTCTTTTATTATAATGAGTTTGTCAAAATTTAAAAAATGATTTCTCATTTTGAAAAGAGGAAGTCATTTTTCTTAAAAAATTATTTAATTTTCTATTTATCAGTAAAATATTTTCTGCAAAATAAATGGAGTGAAATTTACTGAAAAAAAAGTAATTAATGCTTACTTTTTTGCTAAATTTGGCTTCGATTAATACTAAATCTCTAGATTTTTCAACCCTGCAAACTACTAGAGTACTATGGAAGTAATTACTTAATACTCACTTTGATTTGGCAAGGAGCAATTGAAATTGTTGCCAGATAAAGATAATGCCTTCAGATAAGGTGGAGCCCACATTTGTTCAGGAATACATCCTGTGAATTCATTTTCCCTCAAATCCAATATCTCCAAAGATTTGAAAGCTGAAAATTCTGTGAAAAAAAAAAAGTATGATCTTACAACAAAAATAAAATTAATAAAATAAATGTAACAGTATAGTCACGTGATCTGTTAACTTGAGGAGTTTAAGCTAACATGTCATAAGCAGGAGAAAAGATCCCAATTGAAAGTGTAAGGAAGTGAAAAGCGATTTATATAAATTGACTTAGAATTATCTAAATAATTTGAGTTACTCATTTTAAGACAGGTTGAGTCATAAAATAACAGATAAACAATTAAAAGTTGAAATTTAAAATTATAGCAAGGTAAGTTTAATTTACTTTGCATTTCCAGAGTCCCATCCAATTGGTTACTGCGTAATATAAATGCTGTCAAATTGTTCAGTTTATCAATTCCTGCATTACACCTCAAAGAAACATTGTAAGAGCGAGAGTAAATTATACATATAATGGGGAATTTTTTTTTTTTTTTTTTTTTTTTTTTGCCAAGGATAATGGGGAAAAAAATTCAGCATATGAACTGATACTCAAGCATAGGGGGGAAGATAGCATACCTTGGGTAAAAAGCGTTCCTTGCAAACGATTATAAGACAGGTCTAGCCTCTCAAGGGAAGAGAATGTACTCAAGGAGTTCAAAATATCATTATTGAACGGATTCCAAGACAAATCCAAGTGTTTTAACTTGCTCAACTTTGACAAAATTTTGAAATCTGTACACGACATTTTATCTTATCTTAGTTGAGTTCTACTTACGGGAATTCAGCATATATTTATTTATAGTACCAATTAATCTTTATGCTCAAGTTTAAGGGTAATTCAGCCGAGTCAAATTAATATAATATAATATATGATACTCCCTTCATTTCAAAATATTTATCATTTTAAAATTTTTATTTTGGTTCAAAATATTTATCATTTTAAGATTTGAAGAAGGTATTTATTTTTTTTTTTCAAATTTGTTCTCTCTTTATTCATCTATTAAATATTCACATTAATTGTTTTTATTTCTCTACATCAAAATCAAAAGAGAATATTTTAGTCTTTTTAACTTAGAATTATGACAATTAACTGACTTTCTTAATCTGTGTGTCGAAATCTTAAACGACTAATATTTTGAAACGGAGGTAATATAATTTTTTATAAATTAATTTCAATTAATTCTATTATGGTCCGTTTGAATGACATAGATTTAAATAATAGATTTGCATTTGAGTCAAATTCCTTATTTGAATAATTAATATTGATTGGATTTGAATTTGATTCAAATACCTAGTAAAGTCTAACATCTCAAAAATTTAATATTTCAATTACTTTTTTTTTACATAGATATTTCAAATCTACTATTCTCATCTTTAATCTAAAATTTAAAATCTAAAATTTCAAATTTCCTATACTCTCTAAACAAGAGATTTATAGATTTCAAATCATAGATTTGAAATATGATATTTGAAATTTAAATTTCAAATCCAAATTCATACATCCAAATACAACCTTAATGATTTTGAATTAATTAACGACAAGTCTAATTTCATTAATGAAATGAGCAGAATTGAGATGATAGTACATATATAATTAACCACTTACAAATTGAATCAATTTGAGTTTTACCTTGAATTGATTCGATAGTGTCAAGGAACCATTCAACTTTAAAAAAAAAAAAAGTTAAATTTACATGTGAAGGCTTAAGAATAGATTCAAATTTGTAAGTGATGGCTCAAAAATAATTTGTATTTTAACTAGTATTTTAAAAATCAGATTGAACCGGCCGGTTGAACTAGAAACTGATGTCCAGTCTGGTTTGATTCACTGAAACAACTAGAATTTTAGTTAAATCATCTTTTGACCGGTTTTTAACCCTTTTTTAATCGATCGAACATTTATTAATGGAAATTTGATCAAAAAATTAAAAATTTTTAAAATTTTAAAATTAAAATTTTGGACCGGTTGAAATGCGAATTAGTAACCTGACCGATTCGATTTTTAAAATACTGTTTTTAACACACTTCTGTTCCATTGCGTGAAGACTGTTGGACTTATTAGAGTGTACCTAAAATATTTTTCAAATTAATTGATAAGAGATTTATAAGAAGGATAGCCAAATTAAAAATCTATTTTTTTTTTTTAAATGGGAAACTTTATAATATTATGTGATGATAGATAAAAATAACCCTTAATACTAAATGGGCCTAAAATAGACAAAGACTTTGCAAGCTAGTCTCTCACCTAGACAGGGCCAAAGCCTACTAAAAAAATCCATCTAAACCAAGCCCAAGAAAAAGGCCTCTCATTCCCATTCGCTAAGAAGCCTTCACTTTTGCTTGTTAGCTTCGTAAGCAACCCACAATAAGAAGTTTGCTCAGGAAGCTTCCCAACTAAGGGTGAGAATTCGAGCCGAATCAAACAGAAATAATCAAAATTTTATATGAACCATAGTAAAAACATACCTTGACTAAGGAAGGAGCCTTCCATTCCCAAGTCTTCAAGAATCAAAGTCTCAAGTGATGTAACAGCAGCTACTGATGATAAGATGCTCTTGTTGAAACAATTCTTACCAAGGTTTAAGACTTTTAAGTTTTTCAAACTTGATAATTTTTCAAAACCTATACAAATATATATATCACATTAGTTAGCCTACAGTATTAAATTATAAAATAAAATGATATTAATTTACATTATATTATTAATCCTAAAGTTGAGAAAAAAATATATGCACAAATAGCTATTTCCCACTTCATCAAATTTGAGAATTTAAATTCAATTGATTTCAAATCAATTGAATATTAAATTATAGTCTAATTAATGAATAACTTCCTTAATTTATTTTTCTAAATGTAATAGAAAAAATTATATCACTAGTGTCTAAACTTTTTAACATCTGCTATATTGATGTTTGAACAATTTTTTTTTAGTTTGACAAATTTCTCTATTTTTAAAAATAATTTCATATAAATATTTTTAATCGTTTTCCAGTCACCGGAATAATAATGTGTAACTCTAAAATCTCTAAGATTAGGAAAAGGATAAGAAGAAAAATTTCTAAGTTAATATCAAATAAAATTTTAAATAGAGCTAGAGAGTTGCAAATCAGCATTTCGATGACTAAAAAATAGTTAATAGTTAAAAACACTTGTATGAAATTATTTTAAAAGTTGAGACATTCATTGGACAAAAAAAAATTATTCAGACACCCAAATAGTAGATTTTAAAAGGTTCAGATACTAATAATATAATTTTTTCAATGTAATGTAATAATATATATATATATATATATATATATATATATATATATATATATATATATTACACATGAAATTTTATTGTTAAGATGATAATTAAAAAAATAATAAATAAAATTTATAAAATAAAATAATAATTTAATTCTATAACCTGCGTGTTGTACTAAATAATATAAATTAAACATACCATTATTGTGAATGGAACTACCAATTTCATTGGAGGATAAATCAAGACTTCTGAGCTCCTTAATTGGCTGGAAGATTGAGATGTTTAGAAACCAAACTTTGTCATCATCATAACAATGATAACTAAATGAGTCGGATTGCGATGTGCTGTTGAGGGAGAGTTGAATCACGTGACCTGTAGTGAAATTGCACGTGACTCTCTCCCATTTACAACAATCACTCTTTGGATCATCATCAACCCATGAAGGTAGCTCATCTGCATCGTATGTCCAGTCTAATGATTGAAGAGATGCCTTGAATTGTAAGAGAGCCAATCTCTCTTCTTCAAAGCAACAGTTGTTTCCATGGATTTGAATCAATAGGATTAAACCCAACTGATATGTCCAAGGGTTGCGAGGGGTGCATGTTGGGTCTGTGGGCCGAGTTCAACCTGGTGGCACACAAAGTCGAAAAGAGACTGGTGAGCCTGTGTTTGATCTAGATAAAGGAAAGGGGTGAGCCTCTACTAACAGCTTAAGCTTTTGGTAGAAATGATAAGCTTCTTTCCGGTTAAGCGTGCTAGTGCAGGGGAAGTACTAGGATGGGTGACCTCCTGGGAAGGGCTTGGCC
>CATKHJ010027888.1:0-27184 GCA_949750685.1 Vernicia montana | reverse complement strand
TTAAGGTAATTGTATATATGTTATTATTATAAGCAAATGAGAATGATGTTGCATGCATTATATATTGTTTTAATTTAAATTTGAAATGAGATATTTATATGATTTTTCTTCAAAATGTATGATTTAAGGAATTAAACGATTCAAATTAATTTTAAATGGTTTATAAATTAAAATGAGATTACTATATTTGTTTAAAATATTATCAAGGTTTTAAAATAAAGTTAAATGAACTATATTGATTTTAAATGGTTTGTTAGCTAAAATAATTTTATTAAAAAGAATATTTATAAATATAAATGATTTATAGAACTTTTATAATCTTAATTTATCTTTTAAATAATTTATTTTTAGAGATGTTATAAATATATTAATAATCTTCTTTTTATATGTATATGTGTTGGAGTTGTGTATTTATTGGAGAAATGAAATTATTGCGATGTTTATCAAATTTGGAGACCCAAGAAGGGGTCATTGAGTTGTGATTGGTTTATGTGAGTCATAAATGTTATTTAGAATGTTTATTTCTTTTGTTTCAAAGGAGTACAGTCCTAGTTATAGGAGAGATTATGCCGAAATTTCGATAGAATCTATAGAGTTGTTTGAGTACGTCCTTGTTAAGTTGTCTGAATTCTGATGATCTTCGTAAGTTATACAGTATTAGCATTTCAAACGTCTTTCTAATTACCAGATGTCTCACTTTAAGGAGAGCTAGATGGATTTCCGTCAAGTTTGTGAGTTGATATATTTCAATTTAATTATGCATCTAAGAACCATATTCATGCATTAACTGAATGAATATTATATTTATATTAATTATCATTACTTGCATTAAATTAATAACATCACATCTGTATACGTCCTTATGTATATATATTATGAAATCTATGATTGCTATGTATGCTTGTGATTGCGATGGAAATAGAAGGATGTGGATCCAACTCATACTAACACAGGGATGTATGTGATTATATGATGTTCTATGTATATGAGATGATGTATGATTGATGATGATATTACAGGGATAGTCTAGCTTGAGCTAGTCTCGTTGTGGCCCCTAGATATGGATAAGAGAATATACGGTTGCCTGGTCAGAGCTGGATTCATCGTAGCCCCGTAGTTTGGATTTGAAAAGAGCCAAGGGAGGGGGTCGGCTCCCCAATTATGATAAATTGGATATTAGATGAGGGTTGGATTCCACGGACTATTTCCATCATGTTTTTCTATGTATGTTTATGGATGATTATTTATGACATGGCATTTCATATGAATTAATTATTACATGCATGCCAATTGATTTATATCAGCTCATTAAGTAGAACGCTTACCTCTGTTCAACATTTTCCCCAGGTTATAGTTAGCAGCAGAATAAGATGAAGTTGATTACAATTATTGAAGAGTGGCATTGCATTTCCTCCTTCGCAGTTGTCCAATTATTTATTTCATGTAATGTAAATAAAATTTTAAATTCTAGAACTCCGCATTGTTATTTTGTTATATGTAATTTATGTATAATTATGTTGAGTTTGGAAGATGTTTGAATTCCGCTTTCTAGTTGATGTGATTTTCTGTTAAGCAAGAACCATATAATGACGATGTTGATATGAGTGATGTTTTAGCCCTTAGTGGTAGAAATATGATATTATGTTCAAGTTCTGCTTAACAAGTGGGTCAACAGCCTTTGTTCTGTGACAGTTACAATTGTCACATTACAGTTTTATCGTCTAGTGATTAGTCAAACTTACTATAGGTTCCGGAAGACTTATACTTTCCTATTTCTTAGTGTCGGTCACGTGCCCTTCAGGTTCAGGTCGTGATAAAATTTATTCGGTTTGTTAAATTTAAAACCAAACCGATATATGAAAAAAATTGAACCGAACCAAACTAATTGATTCAATTCAATTTCAGTTTGATTTTACTCACCTCTGCTCATCAAGCCCCCAATTCACTTGATTCGTCTCTGCTATATCAATAAAGTTTGATGACATAAACATATATACTGGTGTACTGATTTTTTTTTATTCTTTTAAAAGAAAAAAAATATTTTTAATTTCTAATTTTCTAATATTAAGAAAAATACTTACCCTCACATCAATTCTTAATTTCTTAAAATGTAACTACTTTATGTATATGTATTATGTACAAGTATCGAATAAGACATTTCAAGATAATAAAATTATTGTTATGAGTTAACACATCCTAAATGTCAATTTCTGTGAGATAAATTAGTGGACAACATTTACCAAAATGATTAACCACGTGATCATTTTGGTAAATGATCAACTTGCATGTGGAAGGATCGACCACATGATCATATAGGATGTTGACTATATAGGTCATCATCTGGATGATTATTCTCTTATCTCTTCATGTGTATATACATTATAATATTAAATTATCAAACAATATATATATATATAAAAGAAAATAATATTTAATGTTAAAATATATTATAAAATTTAATTAATATTTTCTGATGTGGCTTAATTATTGAGTATCGATTTGTTTATATTTGATTTTTTTTTTTTTGCCAAATTAATTCCATATCATTAACCAGAAACATACATACACAAAAGGCTAGCAAGCCTTTGAGAAGGAACTACAGTCCATACAGGTGACAAATAACTATTCAAAACACATTTAGTAACCCAATCAACTGATTGATTAACTAATCTATTCACCCAACAAAATGAAACAGAAGCAAATTTTGGAATAAGGCTTCCGACTATATCCATGAGAGCTTGTATTTCCCACAGCCACGGGCATTCTCCATTTTGACTATTGCAGGCATCAATTAGAGTCTTACAATCATACTCCATTATACAGTAGAGAAAACCTACTATGAGTGCTACGTCCATGGCCAGAATTAGAGCTTCAGCCTCGGCTACAAAAACTTATCTAACCAACTTCCACAAGGCCGCACCTTCTACAATTTCTGCTTTATTATTTCTGCAAATAACTGCTATTCCTGCTGATAAAAGATAAAATATACCAACCTGGGTAGTAAAGTAAGTTAGGTCCAGTCCCATCCAATATGCTTACAAACTCATTGACTAATAAAAGAAAGTCAAATAAGGAGTCATCTAACTCGTTTCCAAGCAGAAAAATGACAAACAATACAATCAGCCATTCTAATCCAAACCGATTAAGGAAATCCATACTCAACTTTTATAAGGACTTAAACTCTATAAATACCTCAAGAAATCAAATCACGAAGGTACATATACTTTCACGTATACACAAAACTAGTGCAAATACTTTTGTCCTTAATCTTCTCAATTGAACCAATCATCTAACTTGACCGTCGGAGTGGCATTGCTAGGCAACCCGCCTAGCCCACTTGACTTTTGTTTCTTCTTACAGGTCGCATTAGCTTGCAATCAAGTTCAAGTAAGGTGGAACTATTCCACTTCGACTGGAATTAGCTTCATCACCTGCCATTCCAGTAGATGAATTATAACTTGCATAAACATTACATTTAATCACCATTGTAGGAGGAGGTGACCATTTGCTCAACTGAGAAGAATGTTGTATCCTGACTGAAGTTGGAACATTCAAGGAGGCATAATAGAATTCAACTACTATTTTTGCTGCTCTATTCGCCATTTTCAAATGATCAAGCAAACTACGCTTGAACACCCAATCGTTTCTACTCAACCAGATGGACCAACAAATACAAGCCACCCATGCAGATAAACACACACCTTCAATATGAATTTCTAAGAGAACTACACTTTGCCACCAAAAAGCAAAATTATATCATTGATTGATATTGGGTTTGAATAGTAGTTTAGCATGGAAGAGGACCATGTTGCTCGAGCATGAGAGCAAAAAAATAACATATGCTCAGTAGTTTCAGAATCTAACCCACAAATTTCACATAATTCATCCTTTGTCTATTTCCTCTTGAGAAGCTCTTTTGTGGCAAGTGTGTTGTTACAAGTACGCCAAATGAACATGGATGATTTTGGAGGGATATTCAGCTTCCAAATACGAGTCCAAGCCTTCTTCGAAATTGTTTATGGTGAAGATGAAGCATTGTTATTATGTTCTTGATCTTTTAGCGAAATTAATTTATGGTATGCTGAATGGACCTTGAAACACCCATTTCTCTCCTAATGCCAAACCCATATATCTCTTGAATCTCTATTGCCAATAGGGATTTTAAGAATTTCTTGGACTTCTACGTAGGAGAATAACTATCTAAGCTGTTCTTCAATAATTCATTCATAAAAAAAGGTTGCAACCATTAGGCTGAGCAAATTGAATTTTAAATTTTGGCAGGTCGAGCACCCATGAATCCTCCCATATCTTTATAGAGTTTCCATTCTCACACATTCATACAAGCTCCCTCCATCAATATATCACAAGCAGTTAAAATACTATACTAGCCCCTTAAGCTGTTATGCCCCTTCTTAGCTGACCAAAAATAGTGAATGGGAAATAGCGTGCCTTTATTAATTTTACCCATAAACAGTCAGGCTTGGTTAACAATCTCGATGCTTGTTTTGCAAGCATAACTATGTTAAAGCACTCTCTATATATTTCTGAAGCCTAAACCCCCATTCATCTTAGCCTTTGACAATTTTTACCAATATAGCAACGTGAGAGGCTTTTTATATGATTTATTCCCCCACCAAAATCCTGCCATTATGCCATTCAACCTTTTGCATATTTTCAGAGGAATTTTAAAACAAGATAATAAATAAGTTGGGATAATTGTTAAGACAACCTTTACCATTACTTCTCTTCCACTGTGTGATAAAAGTCTTCTCTTCCATGTACATGCTCTCTATTGCATTCTGTCTATCATGAAAGAACATGCTTCGGCTTTTGATCTCACCTACCTTGTGGGAAGACCTAGATACTTCTCCTCGTTTTTGTCACGGAGCTAGGATTTGGCCAAGCCCAAATCCCCGTGCGGCGCCTAGAAGTCCATCCATCTAAGCCAGCCAAGAAACGAAAGCCAACTATTAATGCCAACCGAGGGTCAAATCTGAGTATGGCAGACCTGCAGGCCAATTGGGGAAGCCGTGGAGCATAATCTCCCCTACATAGAAACCTTGGACCAAGAAGTGGGGCACACTATGGGCATCCTGCCCCCATAGTGTCCACAGAGCTCCTTCCCTATTGAGACCCCGCACTTCTCTTTCTAAAGTACGAAGCCCGTCTCCTAGTTTTCACTAGGGTAGCTTACTTAAGCCACAGCTCAATGGCTGACAACTGGGCTCGGGGATGGTGGAGAGCCAACACCATAGTACCCCCACCTATATATGCAATATGAGCAAACTGGGTTGCGCAAGGAGGATAAACCACTAGGTGCGAGGAGGAGAGTACTTCATAACTTCTTTTGTATAACTCCGAATGATTCCATATTTGGTTTGGGACTTTTATTAGTAATATTTTTGCCTGTGAAACCCGCACCGTTACATTCTCCCCCACTCAATTTATCAATGTCCTCATAGATGTTCCCATTGCTCCTTAAATTCTTGATTTGACTGCTTTTAAAAAAATTTCGCGTCTCCTTCGCTATCTCATATATATACTTCTTCATATTAATTAACCATATGAGTTAATACTATATCATCTTCACATTGCACATTTTGATATTAACTATCCATATTAGACCTTTTCGGCTCCCATGTATTCTCCCCCACTCAATCCATCATTGTCCTCGGTGATAATGGAGGTTGTCGATTGACTTAGTGTGATAGCTCGTGTGCTTGCATTTTTATGCTGTTCATCATTTCTGAATGTGCCTTGCAAAAACACAAACAACAAACCAACAGTAGCCACAAGGTATATAAACTCATAAAATGTTAATATGTTTCATTACATAAAATAATAAACTTAACAATTATCATAATGTAAAATTTAGCCATTGCCACCCCCTATAGTATCAACAAAATATTTATTTGATTTTGCCCCAGTTATAATAGGATTATAACAAAGGAAATGATAGGAAGTTTACACATTTTGTACTCGGTTGTTCTGTGATATGGTCACTTATAGGAATGTAACTACATCTGCACATTCTTATCTCTTCTCTGGCATGTACGTCACTACATTTGAACCATCTTTGTATTCATCATTCTTTCTGTCAAAGGTCCATGTTGGACTTTGACTTATGATTCATACCTTCTTCTAAAGATACTCCACTCCAAAAGGTGTGAGTACCTTAGAAAACTTACTAGGGACAATCGATTTATATGTTGTTGGAGTTATCTTTACAACAATTTTGTTCCGCTTCAGGTAACATAGGTATTCCTTGGTTAATCTTCCCAAGCAAGTAAGCAGGGTACTACACCCTCCAGTGTAGCAAATCGAGACCTTAAGTCTTCCAGTGTGGTGATATGAGGCACTAGATCCTCCAGCCTCCAAAAAAAAAAAAAAAAAAAGGGGCCCTGAAGCCCTCCAATTCAATAAAACGAGGCTTGAAACCCTCCAATTTAGTATCACGAGGCACTAGTCTCTCCAATTATCTTACGAAAGTACTAGTCCTTCTAGTTGTAGAACAGGGCACCACACCCTCGAAATTAGTATAACGAGGCACTAGTCTCTCTAATTATCTTACGAAAGCACTAGTACTTCTAATTGTAAAATGGGGCACCACACCCTCTCTTCATCTTTTTTTTTTTTTTTTTTTTTCACATAGTCACCTCATGCTCTGAGGTCTAACCGATAACACAGGAAAATGGCTCTCTAGCCAAAATCGCATCTTAGCTCACCAGCCAATTTCTCAAGTCATTTACGGCTATCGCAGCCCAATTTCGCATTCGCATACTGCAATTTCAGCATTCGTAGGCCAACTGGCCTATATAATTGTCTCAAACATCCTGATATGTTTCCAATTATCACTCCCCACTGAGAGTTTTCACAAGTTCACCTTGCTATCGAAAGTTCCATCACATCATTTACACAGACCAAAGTCCCATTCTCAATACCGATTCAGCTCTCGAGAGAGCACAAGTGTCTACCACATTTCATACTCAATGGCGTATGAAGCTAGGCTCCCGCTGGTACTCACCCCCTATGGTCACACCCAAGAGTATTCGAATGGGGAAAACACGCTTACCAACTTTTCGCAATTGCATATTCACAACTTGTAAACAAGACTCCCGCGTGCACTAGCACTCTTGCCTACACGGATGATTATTCCACCGAAGTAATAAAGCCACTAGCTTTTCACATTGCTCGCATGGTACCAATAGGCTAAGCTCCCGCGGCTATCGCCCACTAGCCTACCACACCAGTCCACAATCGAAAAAGCCAACCAAGCTCTCAATTTCATGGCAACATGCCAATTTCATTCACAAAACCACACTCTTTATAGTTCACAATTTTCGTGGCAGCAAACCAATTCTACCAGCCAACTCGTACGTTGCACCATTTACCAAAATCATGCCAACATGCCAATTCGTACGCAACATCCTTTGCCATCGGGCTCTCAAGCCTATAGCTTTTAAGTTGTGATACCAAATGTCATGGGGCCAAGATTTGGCCAAGCCCAAATCCCCATGCGGCGCCTAGAAGTCCATCCATCTAGGCCAGCCAAGTAACGAAAGCCAACTATTAATGCCAACCGAGGGTCAAATCCGAGTATGGCCGACCTGCAAGCCAATTGGGGAAGCCGTGGAACATAATCTCCCCTACATAGAAACCTCGGGCCAAGGAGTGGGGCGCACTATGGGCATCCCGCCCTCATAGTGTCCATAGAGCTTCTTCCCTATGGAGACCCCGCACTTCTCTTTCCAAAGTACGAAGCTCGCCTCTTAGTTTTCACTAGGGTAGCTCACTTAAGCCACAGCTCAATGGCTGACAAATGGGCTCGGGGATGGTGGAGAGCCAACACCATAGTACCCCACCTATATATGCGATATGTGTAAACTGGGCTGCGCAAGGAGGAGAAGCCACTAGGTGCGAGGAGCAGAGTACTTCATGACTTCTTTTGTATAACTCCGAATGATTCCATATTTGGTTTGAGACTCTTATTAAAAATATTCTTGCCCGTGAAACCCGCACCGTTACAGTTTTGCATTTCCTTCATTTCCATAAGGTCAAGTAACTGTGCTTTTTGTATTGTATGAGTGTTTTTGTTGAATAATATAGAAGATTTATTGAGATTGATCTTCTGACCTGAAGTTGCCCCATACGTATGGAGAATTAATTTGATATTATTCAGCTCATCAAATGAAGCTCGAGCAAAAAGCATAGTATCGTCGACAAAGACCATATGGGAAATTGAAGGACCTCTGCGACAAAGCTTCATCCCCTAAATTTCCTTTCTCCCACTGTTTATATTTAATGGATGATTTAGTCGACCTTCACATAAATTATTCATAATTAGTTGGATGATTTAGATGCTTAACAGACTTTGTGGAGACAGATATATATCTATCTTTGCCTTGGAACTTGGCAGGTTGCTTAGGATTTGTTTGGTATGGGGTAAATGAGATAAAAAAAAAAAAAAAAAAATAGAACTTTTTGGGAAGTAGAAAAATTGGTTTGTTTGATAGACATAATTGAATAAAATTTCTTAAAAGTAATGATCTCTACTTCCTTTCCGTTCAGGAAATAACTTTTTTAAGGGCTACGTAAATGAGACTTTTTGAATTAAAATAAATATAAATTGACATATCTACCATCTATTAAATATAAATATAAATTAGTTGTAAGGGTATTATTATCTTTTATGTTATTAATTTTTTAAAAATGACAATATAAAATCAAATAAAAAAAATCTACTTTTTAAGAAGTTATATGCAAGTCAAATACAAAATTACGTATATTTCTTAAAAAATAACTTTTATATATATATATATATATATATATATATATATATATATATATATTTTTTTTTTTTTTTTTTTTGGTAGTATACTTTTTAGGAAATAACTTTTTAAAATATTTACTTTCCAAAAAATAGATCATCGATATTAAAAGATATCTTAGTAGTTAGTACATCAAGTATAATTGCTTGGATTCTCACCTACCAGTACTCAACTACCAATTATACATATGTGCTAAATCAATGGTAGGGAAATGAATCCCACGTGGAAATATAGTAAACTAAATTTAAGAATTATAAGTAGATGTATGGATATTTGATTCAACACTAACGTATTATTTCTGTACGTATATTTGATATAACATCTTAAAATTAAAAATTTCATCACTTAATTATTTTAAGTTTGTTTGATAACTACGTCTTAAAAGTCTAAATTAAGTCAAAAATCACTTAAAATAATAAAGTAAAATTTTTAACTTAAAATTTATACTGAATGCAATAAGTAATTAAATTTTTAAATATTTTTACTATTTAAAAATTATATAACTTATTTTATTCAGCACTTAAAATTTATTATTTAAATTTTCAGTACTTAATTTTTAATTTTACCAAATATCACTTTATTCCACCTTAGCTATCAATCCATTGACTTTAATATCGCTTTTACAATTTATTAGTTGAATTGTTATTCTAGTTATCTTTAGTTTATTTTTTTAGCTTAGGAAAAGAAATTTAATATAGATGAGAATTAAATTATATATGGTGTCTATTTTTAAAGTGGTCTCACTCTTCCTCTAGATTAAGGTATTGGTAATTATTTTTTTTATTGATTTATTTGTTTCTTATTATGATATTATTATTATTCAAATATATATATATATATATATATATATATATATATATATATATATATATATATATATAACCTATGAAATTTAAAAAAAAAAAAAAAAAAAAGTAGCTAGGTGAATATATTGAAACATTTTCAACGTGCATGCAAAATATGCATGGAAATTTGAAGTTACAGGTAAGCTTTATCCTTGTTTAAAATATATATACAAAAATGAATTGGTGGCAGGCAGAGTGCCAGTTAATGGAAATCGATCTTTCTTTTTTTGTTTGCCATCAATCCAACAGAATATATCATCATGTGGAATTTGTTTGGCAACTTTGGCTTCATTTTATCAAATTATTGGTGCATGTATTAATTTCAAGCTACTTTAAGAAATTAAAGCCCTCCATGCATGGCAAATATAATGGGGTATTTTAGTTGAAAATTTATTATACGCTACTATTAATTATGGGGTTTTTTAATTTTTTTAATTTTTTTTTATTCATGGAGGGCTTATTGGGATATGAATTACACAACAAAAGATAGACATTCTCTTATACTCGGCATAAAGGTGAAATCTCACCTAATACAGAAGAGAGTACTTGAATTTAAAACCTCTCACTCTCAAGAGCAATACTCTTGTCACTTAAATTAAGTTTCAAGTATATTTTAATTTATTAAAACGGACTGAATAACTATAATTTAAGGACATGTGTATGAAATTCAATTTGTATTTATATGATCACTTGTGTAATGTGCTTATTAACACCTCTAATAATTAGTATGGTAATACAGTTAAAATATAAGACTAATTCAATCGAACTTGTGATGAATATGTCCATTGGATTCTCTATAAATTAGTTAGATCTTCCTCTCATTTCCTTTTGACGTAGGTGGGTTTCTGCTCAATCTCTATATATGGATGAAGGTACAAATTATGTGATCCTATATGCATTAGATAAATTATTTCCTTAGTTAATTTTTTTGGCTGATTATTAAGAAAAAAAATTAATATTATTATTATGAAAAATTCTAAAAATAGATTATTTTTGGGAAATAATGCGAAATACAAATTAACATTAGTTGCTTTCTATATTCTTGGAACTTTGCAAACTATATATAGCGCTTCCATAATGTGAAGGGTCACTTATAAATTCAGTCACTCATCAACAAAAGACAAGCTTGTAGCTTTTGTGTCTTGCTTGATTATTTGATATATATATATATATATATATGGATTAAGAGAGCTATTAAATTGTCATAATTTTAAGATGAAAAGATTAAAATATTTTTTTTTGATTTTGATGTAGAGAAATAAAAGCAATTAATGCAAATATTTAGTAGAAGAATAAAAGGAGGATAAAATTAAAAAAATAATAATAAATATATTTTTGAAATTCTAAAACGACAGATATTTTATAACAAAAAAAATTTTCTAAAACGATATATATTTTGAAACGAAAAAGAATGAAATACGTACATATAAGAGTGTACGACATGATATAAATATTTCTACATCCATATCCACACTTAATGAGACAATATAAATATTTTGATATTATTTTTTTTATAAAAATAAATTATTATTATTATTATTATATATATATATATTGAAATCAAATTAAACTCGGAACATACTGAAAATTGAAAGAGAAATTGAAATCACAATCCGAATTATGATAGAATAGGTGGTGCAATGATCGATTAAATTCTGATACCATGTTAAGTTTTTAATATAAATTTGAAAGAACCAACCTTAAAAATTAACTTATTAAAGTTGGGGAGTTTATTTTTATATTAATCACTTAAAATGTTTATATTTAATCAATATGAAACATTTTCTCATATTATATATATATATATATATATATATATTTTGAAAGTGTATGCATGATAGAGATTGAAGCTGTGGACAGAAAATCAAAACTTAATTATTGAGAAATTAATTTTTTGGATATTATATACATTTTGATATTCCTCTTTAATGGAGATTCAGAGGTGAAATAAGAGGAAATTGACTAT
This sequence comes from Vernicia montana, assembly GCA_949750685.1. NCBI lineage: Eukaryota > Viridiplantae > Streptophyta > Magnoliopsida > Malpighiales > Euphorbiaceae > Vernicia > Vernicia montana. Next base: position 15,545 of record CATKHJ010027888.1, on the reverse strand, counting down.
ACATGTGCTAAAGATACGAATCCTTCATGTGGGTAGCCTATTAACATAAAACAAAAAAGTACAAATTTTCCTACCCATAAAAAAAAATAAATAAAATAAAAGAAACTAAAAACTAGGGGTCTCTGAAGAACATTATCTGATAGTATAGCTGAATATAATCATCACAATTTCAGAGTTGTTTTAATTGGTAAATTGTGTTTACTATTTGTCTTATAAATTAATTATTAACTCTTCAAATCAGGACATAATTTTTAAATGTAAACTTCAAACATAAGAATGTGATTTAAGGAGATATAGTGTTAAACATGCAAACTTACCTGAATACTCAAAGAAAAGAGAAAAGAAAAAAAAAATAATGTTTTGAGATTAATATGACGGATTTGAGTCTCATTAGCATCAGGGTTTATGAAAAAAAAAAAAAAAAAAAAAAAAAAGGAGAACAATCTGCTTGTTACTACGTTGTTTCATATATATATATGTTATAATGGAGATTTATTGCAACACAAATTCATAGGCAAAAAAAAAAAAGAAAAAATGCCAAAACCATGGGCCATATTTCTCTCGAATCTAAGTTTTGTTCACATCTCGATTCTTGAATGAATTCAAGAATATATTCGCAGAAATTCTGGCCGTCAATTGAAATGGTTTGTAAATTTGGAACATCTATATTGACTAAACATAATAAGATAGCATTTATTTTGTTTGTCTTATTTTGTTTTGGACATATTTTTTTTATAAAATTTAAAAATATATTAAATAATATATTATTTTTCATTTTATATTCTTTATTAAATACGATTTCCTATAAATTTTATGAAGTAAAGTTAAATTAATATCCAAGGATAAAATAAATATAAAGATTAAAAAAAGTGTTACAAATAAAAATGCAACATACTTTTTAAAATATCAAAAAAAAAATATTTCAAATAAAATGAGACGGAAGAAGTACAATTAAAAAAGTAATAAGTATTTAGGTATCAACTTGAAATTTCAATAATGCTGAATTAGGATATATATATATAGCATAATGATTTTATCTATCATCAGCTTTTCATGATTTTTCAGTTTTATTTAAATTTTAAATTTTATCTTCACTCTTTACATTGATTACAATTATATCCAACTATTCTTAAATAAGTGCAATTGATGAAGTGTCGATCAAATAAAAATTATTGCTTTGACAAAAAAAAAGAATCAAATAAAAATTATAATAATTCTAAATAATATAATTACGTCTAATACAATAAAAGTAATTATATAATTTTCACATAATTTATAATATAAAATAAAAATAATAATTATTATTATTTTTTACTATATAATGTGTTTAAATTATAATAATTTATATTAATTTTTTTTATACAATTTACATCACTAAATATTATTCTAAAAGTTATTGCAACAAATTAATTATCATATTGATTGGAGCACAAATTCTTAAAAAAAAAATTAATTAATGTGACAGAATTCTCATTTTTTTTGTAAAAAATTGTAGCCATATATACCACTTTTTTTTTAATTAATAATTATATTAAACAGTAGAACTTAATATATGGATAGAAAATAAAGTTGAGTACACTATAAATCATTCTCCAAATAATTAGCAATGACAAAATGTTGACAAAAAATAAAAGTTGATGGAAAAGACAAGTAGCATTAATTCCAGATATCTATAAAATATATTACTAATTAATATTTCAATACTAGTGGGTTTGTGGCCCCTAACTCTTCTTATTAGGTTATTTTGTTGTTATCTACTTTTTGCTAGGTTTTCCAATTAAATCAACTACTTCTTTTTCTCTAATTTTTTTTTATTTTTATCAATTAAATCAACAAACGTACGTGCTGGTTGATTCCTATAAAAACTTATATACGAATCTGCAATATTATTCTTTTCGTTTCATAAAAATAAATTTATTTTAATTTTTATATAGATTAAAAAATATATAATTAATATAATTAAATCAATAAATTTTATTAAAATTTTTTTAAATATATCCCTTCACTAATATAGTATTTTCTTAATATAAAAAATATTCGAAACAGTACATATATATATATAAAATTAAGATGTTGGTGATTTATAAATTGACACATTAAAATTGCATCAATATTAATATGAGGATGTATACTAGTAAGTAACTTAGTGATACTAAACTTGTTTTTAAAATTACAAACTTATAATTTCAAAATTTCAACTAAAAGCTTGGTTGAAAAAAATAAAGAATATAGGTCCAAATGAACTGCCTTAGACTAGGGGTAAAATATCAATCTGGTCCATTCCATTTCTAAAAAATTTAAATATATAACAAGAACGAAATGGAACAGGTATTAATTAATTGTTTTGAGCAATTAAAAGAATAATAATAATAATAATAATAATAAATATATAACAAGTAATGCCAAACAGGTATTACGTATAGAATGATGTAAAATGGAACAGCAGTTTGCTATCTTCTGCTGAGACTTTCTGGGAAGCATCCAATGTGAAGGGTCACTATTCACTTGCTAAACCAATAGCTTCTCACTCACCCATCAGCAAAAGACAAGCCCCACATCAATAACAATGTATATATCTATTAGCATATCTTTAGAGTATCTCTCTCTCTCTCTCTCTCTCTCTCTCTCTCTATATATATATATATATATATACTAAAATTCTACATGGTATCAGAGCGCTAATCGATCCTGAATCCGAAGTATGGATGAGCTAATATACCCAGGTGGACCTGTGGGCTTAAATAAAAAAAAATGAAACCGACCCACTAGGGCCACCACCTGCTTGTCAAGTGACAATTGAGCTTAAAAAAAAAAAAAAAAGAATACTCAATTGCTACTTGAGGGGGGAGTGTTAGAATGTGTGGAAATCCCACATTAATTAAAAATGAAAATCTTGTAAACTTAATATAGAAATGGGCTCTCCAACCTTAATGGCTAGCTTTTAAGGTTGGTTCTCCCAAATTTATACTAAAATTCTACAATGATTATGTTATCACATGGTGGAATGACACCAAACAAAGAAGGAGGAGGAACCATGAGAAATCCGTTGAGTTTTGGAAAGATCTAAACACTGTCATAAGAAAAAAATGTCTCCACTCACTACTATAAAGAGTTGTACAACAAATTGCAAAGCCTTACTCAATGTTTCAAGAGTGTGGAAAAATACCATAAAAAGATGGAAGTAACAATGATTCGAGTTAATGTGGAAGAAGATAGAGTAGCCACGATGACTAGATCTGTGCATGGTTTGAATCGTGATATTGTTAATATGGTTGAGTTGCAACACTATGTAAAGTTGGAAGATATGTTACACGTGATTATGAAGGTGGAGAAACAATATATATATATATATATATATATATATATATATATATATATATATATATTTGTGTTACTCATTCCCATATTTTTCAATGTACAATCACTCGCACTTAAAATCCCAATAATATTACGAATAATTACACATTAACTAAATTAAGTTTACTTGATGTGGGGTTTTTTTTTTTTAGCTAAACCAACTGCAAATGGGATTCATTGAACTGAAATATTAGCATACAATAGGCTAGTAAGCCTAGGTGGATGAACCACATTCCATACAGGTGATAAAAAGCTTTGTAATATACATTTTGCTACCCAATCCACAACTAGATTTGCATTTCTATCTATCCAAACAAATTCAAAGGATTCAAAACAAGGTTTTAAACTAAAAATGACAGATAGGCTAGCTTGTATTTCCCATGGACAGACTAAATGCTCATTTTGGCAACCTTGAACAAGAGATTGGCAATCTGATTCAATAATGTAGCGCTTAAAACCATGCTTCAAAGTAACTCTCAAGGCTAGAATAATTGCTTCAACTTCAGCAGTTATCACAGATCTCACCCTCTTCCTCAAGGCTGCACCATCTACCATAGCAGCATTTTCATTTCTACAAATTACAGCAATACTTGCTAGTCCAAATTTGCTATCAAAGCTTGCATCTACGTTACATTTTATCCATGAAGCAGGAGGTGGAGACCATTTACTTAGACATGAACATTGCTGCATCCTAATTAAAGTGGAGATACTTTTGGAATTTGCTTTGAAATCTGAAGAAATTCTCTCAGCTTTAGCAGCTGCTTTAATTGGATTGGGAGTGGAATGATTGAATACACAATCATTCCTGTTAAGCCAAATAGCCCAATAGATGCATGCAGCCAGCTCAGAAACACGAACACCCTCCAAGTATAAATCAGATTGTGCAATACATATCCACTAAGCAACAAAATTATGCAAATGAGCAGGATCTAGATGAAAGCCTATAATAGAAGAAAACCAAGTGGCCCGAGCATGTGAACAAAGGAAGAATAAGTGCTCCAATGATTCAGATTCTAAGCCACAAACATCACATGTATCACTTTCCACTATTCTTCTCTTAATTAGTTGGGTTTTAGTTGGAATTCCTTCATTGCAGGCTCTCTAAATCAGCATAGCTGCTTTTGGTGGAATTTTAAGCTTCCATAAGTGTTTTCATACCTGTTTAGGTATAGATGCTATTGAAGAAGAAGCATTGAAGAGATTAGAGTTCTCCGTTGTCTCGATAATTTTATTATAAGCAGATCTAACCTTGAATGCTCCCATTTTGTCCCATTGCCATAGCTATTTGTCTTTTGAGTCTTCACTCCCAATTGGAATTCTACGAATACTCTGCATTTCTACTTGGAAGAACAATTGTTGGAGTCTGTCTTTTTCCACTTGCCATTAGTATCGATTAAATCATTCACTACAAATGGGCATTGTTCTCTAGGAGGAGATGATCGAATTTTGAAACTTTGGATATCCGGAACCCATTCACTTGATGTGAGGGTTATTGACGCAGCGAAAGTAAAATGGCAAAACCGTTTAGGGTTTAGGTTTTTCTGTATATTAATGTATGCCCTAAAACAGGCAAAGTAGGAGTTTAAATAGGGGCCCCGAAACCCTAGGCACGGGTACAAATATGGAAACTGCCAAAAATGACAGTTTCAAAATATTACACCAGAAAAACATAATGATATTAAAAAGGAAAGCGCCACAGACAGCGCCTAAATCCGGAGTTCCTACCAAAAGTTACAAGCAATTTAAAAAGTTTCCATAAATGGAAAAACGGCAAAATTAAGGGCCCAAATGAAGGAATTTGGCCGAAAAACAACATCGCTCAGGCAATGACTCGGATCCGTTACACCATTTTCCTTTGGATCGAGTACATGCAAGGCCCAAAATCACAGCTGCCTCGGGCCGTTATTTTTTCTGCTTGGCCCACTGCTTGTCTAGGCGGCCTAAGAATCCTTCTGCAAAGGCTTCCACGTCAGTTATTCATTAGTTTCTTTTTATGCTTTACTGGTATATCTATATTAAAATATTAATATCACTACATATATAAGGATTTTGTTTCCGTAAACAAACTAGAGAGAATTTTACGAGTCCAATTCTAATCTTTTGGATCAAATGATATTAAGAATTAATTTTCTGAAGTTCTAAAGGCCCGTAGAAAGTAGTGGGCTGTGTCTATGTTATAATGATTAGCTTTAATCAATAAAGTATATGTATTAAATTGTGTTAGAAATGAATGTATGTTGGTCCATGAGGAGATGGGCTTCATTGCTCAAATCTTCTACAACCAAAACAGTTCAAAGCTTTAGTAATAAATTTTAAGGCCAAATTCAAAGGTCCATTTCTTCTTGTTTTTTTAAGAAATATTTCTCTAGAATTATTTCACCACAATGATATTAATTGCGCTAAAAATTATAAATTTTAGAGTGTGTTTTGTATCATTGTTGTTTTCATTTTTATTGTCCAATTATCAAAGAAAATTATAATATTAAAATGCATTTATTTTTATTTTTAGTGTCTTGAAAAAATTAAATTGTTATAATGGGAAGTTCACTCCTACTCATGAGGATTAATACACTTGACTTAACATGTATATACACTAGACCTGTTGATGGATCTGGATTGGCCGGGTTCGGGCTAGACTCAATCGGATTGGTAATTTTTTACTTAAGTCCAAGCCCGGCCCGATATGAGATTAATTTTATTTTAGGCTATTCAAGCTCGAGCCCAACTTTTTTAGGGAAGTCCGTTAAAGTCTGGCCTGGCTCGTCTTATATATATTTTTAAAAAAAAATCAGTTTTTCACTTTTTTAAATAGTTTAAAAACTAATAATTTTTTTCAAATTAACTTAAAAACTAACAAATTTTAGTCTAAACAAATAAAATTATAATAATGTATATATATAATATATAGAAATAATGACATAAGAACTGGTGTGACTTGGTAGTAAAAGCATTCTTCAATTTACCTTATACAGGTTTAAATCTCCACACCTCCAAAAAAACATTTTATTATATATATATTATAAAGGCCGAATCAGACCCGAACTTCATAATATATAACCAAACTCGCCCGCTAAAATATCAGGCTTTAACCTTACATGACATATTTTTTATTCTTGCCTTATAATTTTAAGACGGACCGAGCGGGTACTCAAGCTCATGAACAGTCTAATATACACTAACACTATGCATGACAACAAGATAGGGAGGGGAGGGAAAGGAAAAAATTTCAACTTTTTTTGTTTGGCAAATTAAAATTTAATTAATAAAGGGAATAGAGAGGAAATAATATTTTTTTGTTTGGATGAAATGGAAGGAACAGAAATTATAATTGTAAAAAGACAAAAAAATACCAAATAAATAATAAAGAGAATAAGAAGAACACTCATAAGTTTTCAATAAGAATAAAATCTATTAGTTATGTTAAATTTTTGAAAATAACTTTTAAATAATAAAAATTTGAGATCACTATTAATAATTTTGAAATAGAATTAGATACATTGAAATGAATTTATTAAAAAAAAATGAATGATAAATTTATTACATTCATGTTAGAAGTAATTCTATAAAAGCAAAAGAAATCTTAATTAATATTATTGAAATATTCAAGCATAAAAAATATATGTAGGATAATATTAACGTAAAAGATATATAAGAGCTTATATGAAATACTATTAAATTAATAAGGGTAAAAAATGCTATACAAATAAATTATAATCTTCCACCAGGAGTTGAAATTTTTTACACCCCAAATTGGAGTGTAACCAACTTCAACTTATATAAGTGGAATGGAGGTGAATTGCTTCCTTCTCCTCCTTTCCTTTTTTTTTAAAAAAAATAGATATCAAATAAGATATATACTAATTCTCCCTTCATTCCTCTTAAATTCACTCTCATCCATGCATAATGTAAATTTTGTAAATTAAGTGTTTATATATCTTTTATATAATTATGTAATTAATACTTGTATCTAGTGTGTGATATATTAATATTTTATTTATAATTTAATATAATTACAAAAAATGTATATAAAAAAAAGGGAAAAAAATTTAAATGAAGTGAAAAAATAGGAAATCCTGCGTGGGAACGGATATGAAGAATGATACTCTAGCTCGTTGCCAATTCCTATCACAACTATGAAAAATCACAAAAAGTGAAATTTTGCTTATTTTGTTAATACATTTAACATTTTCTGAAAAATATAGCTTTTTACTATTAAACAAGAGGGAAAGGTCTTGAAAAAAGAAATGCCTTTAATTTTTAACCTTAGTTATAATTTTGAATTATTGAACATTAGATTTTAAAATGTTATTTCAATTATTATATTTATTAAATATTTTAAGCTAATAATTAAAAATTTAATTATCAAATATTATTTCTCGACCGCTTATCTATGTAAAAACCTAAAACATCTAGGCATAGTTTAATAGCAAATACATATACGGGTTTAGGCAATAAATTCATGTTCGATTTCTCCTCCCCAATGCTTTAAAACAAATTATATAAATACATTAAAGGAGAACTAGGATTGCTATAGGAGATGAATAGTGCTCCAATTTCAATTGCTTTATGTGAATTTCCTTTCTTATCCTTGCTTTTCACTTCTCAATGCGCAAAAACGGCGTTGCTTTATTTCTTTTATTGCACGTATGTCCTTTCTCTTTTTTACCCTTGCTTTTCCATTCTCTGAATGCAAAATGACGTCGCTTCGCTACTTACTGTGCCGTTTTGCATATTCATTTTCAGTATTTAATCCATCTCAGACAAAAAAACCCTACCTTATGAGCTTCTCTCTCAAAAAACTCGTCGCTTCTGCTTTGCATCTCTCTTCATGCGGCACAGAGAAACCCTAGGAGCTTTTTATTGTTTCCTTTCTCAAACAACTAGTAGCCTCTTTTTGTTTTGCTTCTCTCGCAACATAACAGTTACATTTCTTCCTCTACATCTCAAATGCAAAAAACCCTAGCCGTTTTTCTCTCTTCCCTCTGCCGATTCTCAACGCATGGCAGTTCATCTTCCTTTGGCTTCCTTTTATGCCATTTTCCATGTTTGTTTCTACAAATCCTAGTCTTTGGTTTTGTTCCTTATATGGTTCGATGGAGGAATTTGTCTGTAATTTTTTCATTTTCTCTTTTGCTCATCGATCTGAGATAATAGAAACCTAGCATCGTTTCTCTATTGCGTTGCGTCTAACGATTTTCATCTCGAGGCCTTGCATGTCTTGATATTTTTTTTGGGAATTTTTTCTTTGTTTAGTCTGTTAGATTTTGGTTGGTTTGTTGAAATTTTTTTAATTTTTGTTTTTTAATGGGTATATTTTGTACTTTTTCTCTTGCATTAGATAAATAATTATCAGTATTTAGATTATTATATAACATATATATTTCAAACATTATGCATTATTTTTTTAGATGGGTTTCAATTGTTAATTTTTACATTTTTTCATTGATTCTTGGTTGTAGCTATGTTTTAAGTTTATGTATACCGAGCATTTTCAAAGGCAAGTTCACCATTTGTCAGAATAATGTATTTGGGTTTTTGGTTAATTCAATATTTTCTAATGGGTATTTAATGATTTTGTTTTATTTTTGTATTACAGGTTTCGTGAGCTCAAACAACTAGGTGAGTTCTCTATTTTTTTTGCTTAAAATATTAAAAAATTTTATCAAGTTGTGAAGTTTTCACCAAAATAATTGGAGATTTTATGTGTTTGTATTTTTATGTATGTGTTATGTTTTGCTATACAATATGAATTTAGTTTTTTTTATCTTTTGGGACTCAAGGTTTTAGATAATTTAATATCTAATTTATGGACTTCAAGTACAAGTTGATACAATTTTTTTGTGTTTTAGGTGCAATCCACATGGTTTATCCTAGGGCTGTGCATTCCAGATTTGAGCATTCCAGATTTGAAGCCATGGAACGGCTGAAAACTTATCAGGTATAAACTTATATTGAGATTTCTTTAACATGCTCTGATCCTCATAATTGTATCAGTTCTACTAATATGAGAAAAAGAAAATGCAGCAATGTCATATTTTGGTCTGTTGCAGAAACAGGATGGATCCATAGTGCTATTCTTGGCTAGAAGCCTAGAACAAGTTAATATTAACCAATTTGTCAATTTTTTTAAATTAATTAATTTGTTTCTATTCTCTTTTCATGGTTAGATTTGGATTCTTCTCTGCTAGAAGCATTCTTAGGAATTTTTTTTTGTTAGGGTTAGGAAAAGTAAAATTAGTTGTTGATGTTTTACTTAATTAGACATATGAATATGGAGATAGCTAAATTTATTGAATTATTGAATTATTTAGGTTCAAGTAAGAAATTTCTAGCTTCAATAATCTATCGTTACCCATTTATTGTTTTCTTGAATTTTATTTTGTTTTGTTATAGATTGTTGATTGATTTCTAATTCATGATTGCAAGACTCCCATGTTGTTTGTGTTGTTATGAGTTGTTATTCTGTTTCTTTTTTACCACATATAACGTCTCCAAAATAAATTTTATTTTCTATCAACTTTTAATTTTTAGTGTTTTTTCCTAAAGGTTGTTCAGTGTACGATGCTTCTCATATAAAATGGCTTCTTCCTTTGCATGAATTTATTGTACAACTTCTGCATCTAGCTAGCTCCAAGTAGCATTTGCACAAATGATGGCTTCTCATAATTTGGCTTACGATTGTAAAATTCCTAATCCTCACTTGCACTTTCTTATGCTAGAGTAATCTTGGTTTAGATAAGAATTATTTGAATTGAAATTAATATTAATATTGATTAATTTGGTTTTAATTTGTATATGCAGCCTCTTCATCTCCTACGTATGGAGGATTAGATATTTTTTTCTTTCATATTAAGTAGTTTCAATTAAATTATAAATTCGTTTAAATTAAATTTTATGATTTATTTAGTTGTGATTAATTAGTCTTTGTAGCTTCGAATTAGGAGTGTCAAAACGTGTTAGTGGATCGTGTTCGTGTCGGGTTGACCTATTCAGGTGATACGATTAGAGTCAACACGAACACGACCCATTTATTAATCGTGTTACTCTAACACAACAAGAAAATTAAACGGGTTACACGAATACGATACGTATAACCCGTTTATTTAATTGAGTCGTATACGGGTCATGAATCCGACACAACCCATTTAACCTGTATGAAATTTATAACCTAAAAAATATAATATATTTGTTACTGAAATCAACTATAATATTATCCATAAATCAAATTATGATTAAAATTATAAATTTATTAAAAATTTCATATTTTATATGTTCTTCATGTTATGGTGTCCCTCTCACATGGAGGGACCCACACATTTGAAATTAAAAAAAAAAAAGTCAAAAATCGGTGCCTTAATTTGCTCACCAACCAAAAGAAAATTGTTTTCATTAGGTAAACAATTTCTTTTAACCACGTGCTTGCATGCCTATATATATGGCCATGCAAATGAAAGATATACACAACAATTACAAGAGCAATTTTAGTAAGCCAGAGAAAAGTTTTCCTTGAAGAAATTGAGAGAGTGTTTTTTATATTTTTAGGAAATAGTTCATAAATAATGGGAGTGACAAAATAGTGAAAAAAATACTTTGAGTATTTTTCGAAAACACTGTGAGTATTACTATTTTGGGTTTATCTCATTTAATATTGTATTACCTTTAGATTTAATCTGTAGAAGACTCTCTTGTACCTACTATTTGTAATAGTGGAAGTATTTTATTCGAAATTTGTCCCATGGACGTAGTCCATCATTGTAGCAGGGTACTGTGCAAGGATACGGTACTATTCACAAATACGGATACTGTTCACATACGCTACTGTTCACCTATATAATTCCTATAGAAATTCAATAGTATTGAAGCTATGGAGGCAAAGACAAGTAAAATGATCAACTTAAATGACACAAATTACCACATATAGAGAAATAAAGATGAAAGATCTCCTATTTGTGACAAAATTGCATTTACCGGTATTTACTACAAATAAACCTGAAGACAAATCAGATGAAGAATGAGCGTTTGAGCATGAGCAGGTGTGTGGTTTCATCCGACAGTTTTTCAAAGATAATGTCTACAATCACATCTGCAATGAGACTCATGCACGAACTTTGTGGAATAAGCTTGAGGAGCTGTATGCTTCCAAAACCGGCAATAATAAATTATTTTACTTGACAAAATTGATGCAAGTAAAATATAGAGAATGCACGTCTGTTGCAGATCACTTTAATAAAATGCAAGGGATCATTGATCAGTTGTCGGGAATGGGCATAAAGTTTGACAATGAAGTGCTTGCTCTTATGGTAGTAGCTTCTCTACCAGAGTCATGGGAGACTTTGAAGATATCCATTACAAATTCAGCACCTAACGGTGTTGTAAATATGGAGGCTGTTAAAAGCGGCATTCTGAAAGAAGAGATGAGACGGAGATCACAGAATTCAACCTATTCATCACAACCAGATGTTCTGGTTATAGAATCCAGAGGGAGAAGCTAGTCTAAGGGTTCAAACTCCAAAGACAAGAGCAGAGGAAAGTCAAACAAATATGCTAAAGTTGAGTGTCATCATTGCAAAAGGAAGGGGCATATCAAGAGATTCTGCCGACAGTTCAAAAAGGAGAAGAACAAAGGCAATGAGAAAAAGCAGAACGATAGTAGTGATGATGAACAAACAAATGTCATTGATGAATTCCACATTGTTTATGATGAGGATGTTGTCAATCTTATATCTCATGAGACCAGTTGGGTGATTGACAGTAGTGCTTCCATTCACACTACATCTCGGAAAGAATTCTTTTCATCTTACACACCGGGAGATTTTGGTGTTGTTAAAATGGGAAATGATAACTTATCAAAAATTATTGGTAGAGGAGATGTTTGCCTAGAGACGGAGAATGGCACAAGGCTAGTCCTCAAAAATGTGAGGCATATTCCAGATATGCGGCTGAATTTGATTTCAGTAGGTAGACTTGATGACGAAGGTTTCTGCAACACCTTCGTGAATGGTCGATGGAAACTCACTAAAGGTTCCTTGATGGTGGCCAAAGGTAAAAAGTACTCATCACTATATGTGATGAATGCAAAGCTCTCCAGTAACAGTGTAAATGCTCTGGAGAAAAATGATGTTGTTGAGTTGTGGCATAGAAGACTCAACCACATGAGTGAGAAGGGGATGACCTATCTAATCAAGAAGAATGTGCTATCTGGGATGAAGCAGGTGCATTTGGAAAAATGAGCAGATTGTTTGGCTGGAAAGCAAAACATAGTTGCTTTCAAAAGTTCCACTCCTTCCTGAATGAAAAACGTATTGAATCTTATACATTCAGATTTGTGTGGACCAATGCCAAAGTCACTTGGTGGTGCTCAGTACTTTGTAACTTTCATTGATGATCATTCTTGGAAGACATGGATTTATACCTTAAAGACAAAAGATCAGGTGTTAGATGTCTTCAAACAGTTCCATGCCTCAGTTGAAAGAAAGACTAGGAAGAAGTTGAAATGCATCCAGACAGACAATGGTGGAGAGTACACTGGACCATTTGATGCTTACTGTAAAGAGCATGGTATTCAGCATCAAACAATGGCTCCAAAGACACCACAATTGAATGGCTTAGTTGAGAAGATGAACAAAACTTTGATGGAGAGAGTCAGATGTTTACTCTCACATGCAAAGTTATCTAAGATATTTTGGGGTGAAGCTCTGCAGACAACTGCATATATGTTGAATCGCTCACCCTGTGTCCCTCTTAAGCAAGATGTTCCGGAGAAAGCTTGGTCAGGAAAGGATGTTTCCTATGATCATCTGCAGGTATTTGGCTGCAAAGCCTTTGTGCATATTCGAAAAGATGAAAGATCCAAGCTTGATGCTAAGACACAGCAGTGTATATTTGCTGGCTATGGTCAAGATCAATTTGGCTATAGATTTTATAATCCGGTTCAGAAGAAGCTTGTCAGGCGCCGTGATGCTGTATTTGTTGAGAACCAGACCATTGAAGATATTAACAAGATGGATAAGGATGTTCCTAACTCCAATGATGACTCAACAGACTTGAAATTAGTTCCTCCAACAATGGTGTCGAGAGAAGTTGGAGATGAAGCTCAGGATGCTCAGCCTGAGATAAATGATGCTCCCATTAAAGAAGACTCGGATGATGAAGTTCATCATCAACCACCAACACCTGTGGTTTCCCCAGTTTCGTTGAGGAGAAGTGATAGAATAAGACAAACTTCTATCATATATCCAGCAAATGAGTATGTACTACTCACTGACGGGGGAGAACCTGAAAGTTTTAAAGAAGCCATGGATGATGAATCCAAGCAGAAATGGATTGAAGCCATGCAAGATGAAATAAAGTCCTTGCATGAGAATAAAACTTTTGAGCTGGTGAAGTTGCCTAAAGGCAAAAGAGCTTTGAAAAATAAATGGGTGTTCAGAATCAAGCATGAAGAACACAGTTCCCATCCGAGATTCAAATCCAGATTGGTTGTTAAAGGGTTCAACCAAAGAAAAGGCATTGATTTTGATGAGATATTTTCACCTGTTGTGAAAATGACATCCATTCGTACTGTGTTGGGGATAGCAGCAAGTCTTGATCTGGAGATCAAGCAAATGGATGTGAAAACTGCCTTTCTACATGGTGATTTGGAAAAGGAAATATACATGGAGCAACCAGAGGGTTTCGAAGAAAAGGAAAAAGAGGATTATGTTTGCAGATTGAAGAAAAGCCTCTACGGCTTGAAACAGGCACCGAGACAATGGTACAAGAAGTTTGAGTTAGTTATGGGGGAGCAGGGCTATAAGAAGACTACTTCAGATCATTGTGTTTTTGTGAAGAAATTATCTGGTGATGATTTCATTATTCTATTGCTCTATGTGGATGATATGCTGATTGTTGGCTGGAATGTTTTCAGAATCAACAGGTTAAAAAAGCAGTTGAGTAAGTCTTTTGCCATGAAAAACTTAGGGCCAGCAAAGCAAATTCTTGGCATGAAAATTATCAGAGACAGAAGTGCCAAGAAATTGTGGTTGTCACAGGAGAAGTACATTGAGAAAGTACTTCAGAGATTTAATATGGACAAGGCTAAAGCGATTAGTTGTCCTCTTGCTAATCACTTTAGACTAAGTTCTGAACAGAGCCCTTCTACAGACGAGGAGAATGAGGAAATGAATAAGATTCCTTATACTTAAGCAGTTGGAAGTTTGATGTATGCCATGGTGAGTACACGGCCTGATATTGCTCACTCGGTTGGAGTAGTGAGTCGGTTCCTTTCAAATCCTAGTAAGGAACATTGGACTGCAGTTAAATGGATTTTCAGATATCTTCGTGGTACCTCCAAAGTATGCTTATGCTTTGGAGAGGACAAACTTGTGTTAGTTGGCTACACAGATGCAGATATGGCTAGCGATGTAGACTCAAGAAAGTCTACTTCAGGTTACCTGATTACATTTGCAGAGGGAGCCGTGTCATGGCAATCAAAGCTACAGAAATGTGTTGCACTGTCAACTACTGAAGCGAAATTTATTGCAGCAACAGAAGCGTGTAAGGAGTTGTTGTGGATGAAAAAGTTCTTAAATGAACTTGGTGTGCAGCAAGACAGATATCAGTTGTTTTGTGATAGCCAGAGTGCTATTCACCTTGGGAAGAATTCCTCCTTTCATTCAAGATCAAAGCATATTGATGTGAGATATCACTGGATCAGGGATGTACTGGAGAAGAAGCTACTATAACTTGAGAAGGTCCATACGGATGAGAATGGATCAGATATGTTGACAAAAGTTCTACCCAGAGAGAAGTTTGAATTCTGTCGATCAGCTGCAGGAATGGTGGAACCCTCCATGTGATCGGGAGAGGAAGATTTGTTGTGGTGTCCCTCTCAATGGAGGGACCCACATTTGAAAATTAAAAAAAAATAATAAGAAAAGTCTAAATCGATGCCAACAATTGATTTTGTTGGCACCAATATGAAGATTGGTGCAAGCTGTCCATTTTAGACAGCTTGCACACACACGGTTTGGAGGCCTATAAAAGGCCTCCATTCTTCAAGTTAAAATTACAATTCAGAGAACAATTTCTCTGAAGAGTGAAGAAAAAAAAAATTCAAGAGAGTTTTTATTAGTTTTATGAAATAATTTCTAAAAAGTGGAGTGACAAAATAGTGAGAAAAATACTTAGGGTATTTTTGGGAAATACTT
>CATKHJ010027887.1:0-27733 GCA_949750685.1 Vernicia montana | reverse complement strand
TAAATTGAGAAGGATTAAATTTATTAAGTCTATGGATTAATTTGATTATATGGAATTAATTTTGTGCTTATTAATAACACTAAATAGCTAAAACCCATATGTGATATAGTGAAAGTTAGTTTAGGGGTTATGAAGTTTTGTCTAACACTAAAGCCCCAAGAATGAATTTAGGGGTTAGAGATTTCAACAACACCAAAGCCCATGTGATGAGTTTAGGGGTTGGACAAATCAATAACACTAAAGTCTATTTATGTGGTTTAGGGGTTAGTAATCTTCATTTGACCAAAAGCCCATTTGATGTGGTTTAGAGGGTTAGGAAAATCCATAACCCTAAAAGCCTATGAGATAGGTTTAGGGCTTAGAGATTTTCTATCTAAGCTCACAATGTAATTTCCATATGAAGACTTGAATGAAATTGACATTTAACCAAAAAGGATATAATAGGCATTTTCATTATTGTCTTAAAGTCAAATAAAGCAACTCAATTTCAAGTTGTCTTCTTTTAGCTAAAGCAAAAGTTGAAAAGCTATAAAGGGAAATTTGATGATTGTTTTGTGTAGAGATTTATCACTATTCATCTTCTTCTTCAAGAAAGGTTTTAGAGTTGAGAGAAAAAGAAAATAAAAGAAGCGTTCTTCACTTTTCCTTGTTCTTCATTTCTAGTCATTTGTTTTTTGTGAAAGAACAAAAGTTTCTTGAAAAGACTTGAGTAATTCATAGCAAACAAAAGGAAATCCAAACACTCTTAGTTTGCCTAAGGAAATTGTTTATTCCATTTGGACAACCAAAGAGAGGGAATCTACAAATCCAAGGAAACCAAAGGGAGTTTGATAGAGAAAGCTTAGTGAGTAATTTCTAGAGGCTCAACAATTGGGGAGCTCAAAGGAAAAGGAAAGTTTAAAGTCTTTGGCTTCAAGAGGTATTTAGAATATCACTTGCTCTTTCTTTTCTTTACATATGTGTTTTACACATTAATTAAAAAGATTGCTTGGACACAACAATAGGTGTTGTGAAATTTTGAAATGTTCGAGATTTCACCCACCAATCAGTTTCCGCTGCGCTTGCACCCAATATCCCTTCACCCACTTCTTTCCCAAACAAAGGATTAGTTAGGTTAAACTATCTAGCATACAACTTAATCGTGCATATCCATGTCACTCATACAACTAACATGCAACTCATGAAACAAAAGTTTTAAACTTAACTATAATCCTTAAGGCATATTTCATGACATTAAACTAACAAGAACTTGGGCTATTACAATTTACAATGACAGTTTATATCAATTAATAACATTTCAAACAAAAAATATTTAACAAATAAAAAGCTAAATTATCAAAAATCATTATCTTATCAAATTAAAAAGATTAATTGCCTAAAAAAACTAAATAAAATTTCTAGTCCAAATATGCAAGTGGCTTTAATTTACCAACTATTCTAAACTATTCAAATTAAATTATTGTATCTAACCAATTAATCCAAATTAAAAATTATTTAAATCAAATTAAATTTTAAAAATAAGTAAATATCCCAACTAAATCATAACCAATAAACAAGAATATAAAAACAAACAATCTTACCAAAGGTAATTTTATCAAAATCTTTCCAATTATTTAAAACCAAATCAAATTAAACTATTCTAAATAAATTACTATCTTAACAAAAATAATTGAAATCAAATCTATTATAATCTTCTAAAATCTATTAAATTCAAATTAAGATTGCAACTAAATAAAATATTTATTTAACCAAAAGAACATCTACTAAATCCTAATCAATTTTACTAAACAAATTAAAATCAAATTAAATTTTAATCAACTAAGTTATCTACCAAATCAGCAAATTAATTAATTAATTACCAAGTCATTTATCACCCCAAAATTAAAAAATAAATAAATAAACATGCATCTAGCAACTTAGGAAAAATAATAAAGCATGCAAAAAATTAAAATATGAGAGGGGGAGGACCTACTTAAATTATTACAACTCTTTTAAATAAAATAAAGTAAACCTAGGATCTAAAAAGCAAAGCAAAAAAAAAAAAGGCGAAAGAAAAATAAAAGAGGAAGGCTTGCTAGGGGCGCGTAGAAGGATGTACGACCCTAGGCTGTGGCGCACAAGGACTTGTGAGTCCCTGCTCCTAAGCATTGTCCTTGCCTTTTTTGTTTTCCAATCTCCCTCTGTTCCATAATTCTTTTCTTGTATTTTTACTCGAATACAAGGCACTAATGCCCAAGTGATTCAAAATACGCAAAAAAAAAAAAAAGCAAATCCACCAATAATTGAATTAACCTTTTACATTTTATATGGTATTAAGCATTGAGCCAAATTTCCAATTAAAACATAAAACAAGTTGACAGAAAATCAGGTTAAATATTGAATAACTTACATGCATAGCAACATGATTCATTATTATAGAACCAACTAAAAAGTAAATACAATGGAATCAATGGAAACATGGAATGATAAATAAAGAAAATAACATCCTAATTTAATTTACAGGCCTAGCTTGGGCAGAGGAGAGAACTAGAGGTTAGTTTCCCTTGCAATAACATCATAGGCCACTTAGGATTAGCTCTCAGATCAACAATTAATTTCCTTTTCCTTTCTCAAAGTTGGTTCGCAATAGATTTTAGAGCTTTTGGTGTTTTTTTTTTTTTTTTTTGTATCTTTTTGTGTTTTTTGTTTGGAGAATCTTAAACTAGTCAAAAGAAAGAAAAAAAAAAAACATAGTTTCTTAACACACATGAATTTTTTTTGGCAACAGCAGCCAAAAGAAAAGAAAAAGCCCCACTTTGTAATAGATCACCTTTGGCTTTTTATAGTTTTAGTTTCCTTAAATTTTCCTTTTCTTTTAAAATCATTCAAAAAAAACTTTTTCTTTAAACAAACTGATCCCAAATCCTCTCAATCCACAACCAATCGGATTATGAGGGATTGAGAGAGATTTGGAAAGTTAAAATTGAAAATAATTTTTTTAAAAAATTGAATTTTGGACTTTCTGACGGAGTAGTGGGTGCACAAGGGGTTGTGCGCCCATTGCTTGCCTAGCTAGGGGCGCAAGGGCTGAATTATAAATTTTTTTCTTAGCCTAGGAATTAAATTTTAATTTTATACAATAAGCAGGGATCAAAATGTAGTTAAAAATTACATTTCTACCTCTATTTTTAAAATATTTTTCAATTAAATCCAAAAATTTTCAATTGCACCCTTGACCTTTTTCAATTTTTTCCATTTTTAAAACATTTTTCAATTAAACCTAAAAAATTTCAATTTAACCCAAAAACTATATTGTGAGTCAACTTCTAAGAGAAAAGCAAACAATTCATCATCACCGTGCTTCCGAGTAAAAAATTAAGCGTTCACAACTATAAAGCACTGGAAAAGTTTTTGAATTTAGATTAGAGAAAAATATTTATATTAATGTGTGCCATTAGGAAAAAGGGTTGGTTAGAAATCTCAATGTGATCTTTTTATTTTTTTTTATGATTATGAGAGGAAGAGGAAACACCTTTGTAACTTTTGGGGGCCATAGATGTCTTGATGATCAGGAAATAAGGAAAAGCATAAAAGGGGACTCACCGAAAATAATGAACGACGATCAGAGACACTATGAGGAGCCTAAAGAAGATTTTAAGCAAAAAAGAACTTTAAAAAAAGAGAGAAAAATTTTCTCAAAGGTAGAAATAGAGAAGCAAATGAGGGAAACTACAATAATCTAGAGTTTTTGAATTTTGAAATAACTCCCCCTAAGTCAAACTATTGCAATTCCCAAAGGCAGTCGCATTAGTTGTAACTTTAAATGGTTCTTCAATACATATGGCATGTAGTGTCCCACCAAACTGCATCTCCATATGGGTAAGCTTCACTATGAAATAGTATGTAACAACACAATGCCAATGTAGCTTGCCTCGCTAGACTATGTGTCGTTTTGAACCAAGCCACCTTGCAAGTCGATTCCAGCAAATCCAATCAACTCCTTGAAAGGACTTCGGCGGATATACTCTGTGTTGTTACAAACTACTCTCTTCACACCAATGGAATAGGGGGGTCTCTAATGTGGGATAAATATAACTCAATCATATTGGCTTAATAAAAAGGCCCACTTAGTCTACCAAGAGGTTGTCTAAAGCAAACTGACTTTGACCCAACTTGGAGTTTTATAACCACGTCAACAAGGGTAAGCTTGCCAAGTCCCACCTCGCCTCGCCTAGGCATGTCCTCACAGATACCCTTCATGGCTAAGGGTAAGCTTGCCAACACCTACGAAGAATGGGCAATGGGCCTTATAGGTCACTAATCTCATGCAGCTACAAAAGCCCAAAGGCTACTAGTTAAGTCTGCCACCATGTGAGCTATAGTGTACATTTACGGTATGATGTGACCTTAATATCCTTTTATATGTTGTCACCTGTCACTTATGTACAATCATATGGCATGGGATTAAGAGTATATAAGTTAGGATCCCAACTACCACATGTAACTTTTCTCTGCATATTCTCATCCATTTCTCTCACTAAAAAAACTGCTTTTTCTCTAGAGAATTACAAAAATAGATATTGTTCATCTTCTTCCTTTAAGGTTCCTTGAGACACAAGCAATTGACTTAAACATTGGAGCCTTTGATGTCTCTTGTCTTTATTTTGCAAGCTTAAAATCCACAAATCAGCCAACACTCCCATCAAAGAGATCAACCTCATCACACTTGAAAATAAAAAAATAAAAAAAATAAATCTCAATTAAGGTTATTAAATAAGAGCATGCTTGGTATAAAAGAGATTTTATAAAATTTTATGAAATTCATTTACCAATCTATAATTTCATAAATGGTATATATAAAAATTCATTTAAAATTTTATATTTTTAATTTTATCAAATTGGTTATACTTTAATCAAATTTATCAGAATTGACAAAATTTACAAATGAATTCTAAACTTAATAATAAATATAAACTATTAAAACTAATAAATATTAAGCACAAGTTAATAAAAGTACTTTTTTAAATAAATTTTATAATTAATCCACATATAAACTTCATATGCAACTAATTTTTTTTTAATAACATTCATTTGCAAATAAAAATAAATTTTATATAAATTTATACACTATTGTCTAAGGTAGAATTGGTGATGAGTTGAGAATTGAGGCTGTATTTGGTATGACATAATATAATTAATTATATAATAAAATGAAAAATGTATTGTAACGAGAATATAATGTAATGTAATAAGTATCACGTTATTTTTATTTGGAAGTCTAAATAGAATAATTATGTAAAATAATAATTATTTTTTTAAAATAAATTTAAATTTCATTAATTATCAGTGTCTGAATATAAATTTCAATAGAAAAAAAACCTGACATAGAATCAATTACCATAACAAGAGCAAACTGATTCACAAATTGCAAATATTCAACAGAACATCCAACTGTCATATAGTTGATTTTAAAAACTGTAATTGTAATAGTAGAACAATGTAACAAACCACTGTCATCTTTACAAGCATCTAAAATGTAACAGTGCACAGACATATCACCAGACTCATAATAAAAAAAATAACTTCTAACAAGGGAAGACATAACAAAACTTCCAATATGAGAAGACAAAATAATATAAAAAAATAAAATACAATCTAAAACAAAAAACAATCTAACACAAAATAATAAAATGAAAAGTATCACCCTAGCAGCAATAAGTACAAACTCACCCACAAACATATGGTAAAAACGAATATGGGGAGGCGATGGTGGAAGCAAGGAGGCAAAGAACGAGTTCGAGCAGAAAGAGCGTCGAGCGACGGTAGAGGAGCACACGTAAGTAGATGACGAAAGAGAGGAGCCGGTGGTGGATGTGGCAACAACAACAGGGATGAAACTATCCATATCAAATCTAACAAAAAATATTGGAACCACCACCGATCAAAATAAAAGATCGGCGGTGGTTTAAGAAATAAAACTTAAGGGAAAACTAGAGAGAAAATGAGAATAAGAGACAACTAGGGCAACATAAATATTAATAATTAATTATTATTTTATAATTATCAAAGTAAGATATTGATTTTTTATATTGTATTTATTTAAGATAATTAATTATATTGAAATTAGTATAGTAAAAAAAAAGGGCAAGCATTGATTGGGTTGGTTGAATTTTATTAGTTTTAAGTTAAAAAATTGTGCCTTAAGAAAACAAGGTAAAAAATTAAAAATATTTAAGAGTAACAATGTCATTAAAAAGATTTTTTTGTATAAATAAAAGGTCATTCAAAAAATTTGTTATAATAAAAGGGTTTTTTTAACGAGTGCCATAAGGACATTAGTTAAGAAATCATAATTCAGGAAAAAATAAATAAATAAATTTAAAAATAAATTAAATGAGTGAAAAGTGGAAATTTTGACATATCATTTAGGATGACAATGATTGTAACTAAATATAACTCTATTAAAATTTCAACCTTTTCTCATTCAACTTATTTTTAAATTAATTTAATTATTTTTGTTTGAAATAATCATTTTATAGCAAGATTTTGTATGAAATAACTGCTTTTAACCAATGTTCTTAGGATATTCGTTAGAAAAATCGAAAAAAAAAATAAATCTAAAAAAAAATTTGTTGTAAAAGAAAAAAAAAAAAGAAAACATGTCATGTAAAAAAATGAAAAAAGATCATTCAAAAAAAAATTTGTTGTAACGAGAAAAAAAAAAAAAAAAAAAAGATGATCCCAAAAAATATTATTATAAAAAATTATAATAGACAATATATATTTTTAAAATGTAATGGCTACTATGTTTTTTTAAGGTATGAGAGGTTTTACAATTTTTTTAGGTATGAGTGATTAACAATGTAATATTTATCATATTGTATTTAAATTTTTTTAAATAATATAATTTCCATTTCATCATAACATTGATTAGGGCT
The DNA here is from genome assembly GCA_949750685.1 of Vernicia montana. NCBI lineage: Eukaryota > Viridiplantae > Streptophyta > Magnoliopsida > Malpighiales > Euphorbiaceae > Vernicia > Vernicia montana. The sequence goes on along the minus strand of CATKHJ010027887.1, from coordinate 20,816 downwards.
GAGTATGGTTCAGTTCGATACTGATAAAAGTCATGAACCGAATCGAAATTTATGGTTCTAAAAATTTAAAGAATCAAAACCAAACTGAAATTATTGGAAAACCGAATTGTACCGAATCGGAAATTCGGTTCAGTACTTCGATACTTTCGGGACGGTCCGGTTCTTCGGTTCTTTCTGTTAAAGCCAACTATTTTTTTTTTCAATTTTAAAGCTAAAAAACACAATAAAACAATTCAAAAGTTCTTAAAAATAGTAAGTTTATAATTATTAACAAGTTGAAAAATTTCAACAATTTTGAAATAAGGTCTTGCTTATTATTATTATTATTATGGGTTATTGGGCCTAATTAAAATAGTGGAATATACGGTTCAGTTCAATACAGTTCTCAGTTGGATATGAGCTAAGAATCATTACCATACCAAATTAAAAACTTCGGTACAATTCTTGTCCTAAGTCCCAAATTTCTTACAGTTCAGTACTAAAATGGTTTGGTCTAAGTCCCAAATTTCTTATAGTTCAGTACTAAAACGGTTTGGTATTTCGGTTTGATATGGTATTCCCAAATACCGTGCTTAACCATTGGTTTCCTCTTTTCTTAAACTTCGATTTGGTACCTTATTTGCTAATTATAGTAAACGTTTGAATTTAGCCAGAATCCGGTGAAATTGCAGACCTGCTGACGTGATTTTCGGCGAGTGAGGGAGAGTGGTGTATATTTCCGGCATCTACGTTTCGATACGAATCCATTAGCACCAATTTTGCCACTATCCGATGCCATTGACGTTTTTCGGTGACTTTTCCAGTGACTCCCCGGTGAATGTACCCGGTAGTCCAAAATTGATCTCTAATGGTTAATTAATATTGGAATTGTTTATTTTGGCATAATGGAATTATTATGAATTTAGATAATTAATTGTGGTTAAATTATTTAAGAATTATTAAGGGAATAATATATATATTATTAGAATTTAATTTTGAGAATTGCTATTGGGAGCCAGTTGAGATATTCTATATTTCGATGTTGAGTCTGTTGTCTGAGTTTCAGGGAGATTAGGTCTATTCTGGGGGAAATTCTATCGGATTTTGATAGATTTCTCCACTGTCATAGGATGTGTCTGTATATTGATTCTCATAATCTTTGTTCTGATAATTTGTTCATACTTCATTTTCTAGATCGTCCAGGACTATCTTCTACGATCTCAGGTCCCAGTCATTGATCGAGTCTAATTTTTTGTACCTGTGTTGTGAGTGATACTTTCTAATATATTTTTCTGTATTTTATGCATCTACATTTACCGTATGTATATACGTATATAATTATGCATTATGAATATTAATTGAGCATGTTGGCATACGTATGTGAATGCTTCATTAATTATGTGAGTTGCATATTCATTGTGGATGTTGGATGGGATTGGGATGACACAAGGATTCACCTAGAATTGTAATTATGATATGATGATGATTATGTTTGATGAGCTGTGACTGGTGTATGACGGCTTGGAGCTTACTCATCGCTCGCTGCTGCCAGTCGGGTCAGCGCTGCGTGGCATAGGCCATGGACGGCTGGGACCCTATGTATTAGATTTTAAGATATAGTAATTAGATTCAGAGAGCCAGGATATGGGGATCGGCTCCCCATATTGAGGTTTAGTGTGATTCCTGTGGACCGATTCTCATCCCTGTGTGATTATATGATTACTTGTATGTTTGGCACGTTGCATGAGCACTAATATTAGATTGATATTAGAGCACCAAGTTCATATATTGGTTGGTATCATTCACTGAGTTGAGATGCTCACCCCTGTCTCATTATTTTTTTCAGGTTGCAGGGTGAGCCTGGTTATTTTACTACTGTTGAGTTTCCCTGCCATTTCCTCCAGCAGTGAATTTTATATTTATGTGTTGTGTATAATATATAATTCTAGAATTTCGCAATTACAGCAGACCGAATTTATATTTGTTTAATTTCTGATGATTGGTATATGTTGTCTGTAATATGACATGATGAGATATTATACTAAACAGAAACCTGATGATATAGTAGGATGTGACTGGATGGACATATTATGATATGGGTATAGGTTCTGTTGGCATGTAGGCCCATAGCCCTTAATTTATGATTCCCTGGTATATTCTCTGTTGACTTGTATTGTCAGGCTGACTACGGGTTCTGAAAGCTTTAAGCTATCCCATACCCTAGTGCCGATCACGTGCCCCTAGAGTCGGGTCGTGATAAAGTTAGTATCAGAGCTTTTGGTTTATTTTCCTAGGAAACTGTAATTGCGGAGCATAGGATCCCAACATGTCTTTTCTATGTTTCACTTGCTTCTAACTTTTGCAGTACCTTAATGGTTACTTAGTAGTATATATAGGTGTGGTTATGTTATGTTATATGTGGACTACCATTCTTTATTTGATAAACCATTTTGTTCTTTTTCAGTATAATGAGTACTAGAGCTAGAAGAGCAGCTGCAAGAGCGCAAGCTGCTGCTGTTGAGGAGCATATTGCTCTAGAGGATGAGGGCTCCACAGGCCCAGTAGCACCAGTTCCTAGTCGCAGAGGTAGACGTAGGCAGGCTGGTGATGAGATTCCTACAGGGGTGGATGTCGTACTTGCTGGATTTCAGAGGATTATGGCTAATGTGACTAGAGTCATCCCTCCAGCAGCTCCACCTGCTGCACTTGTAGCACCTACAGCCTCTATAATGTATTTAGAGAGATTTATTAAGCATAATCCCCCTACTTTCTCTGGTGATGAGGAATAAGTATATGACTTCTTGGACAACATTAGAGAAATTTGTCTGGAGTTGGGTTGTTCAGATATTAGATCTATTTATTTCACTAGCCGTAGGCTAGAGGGGCCAGCTCAGACATGGTATAAGAACTATATCCAGCGGAGATATCAGGAGATGACTTAGGATAACTTTAGCAGGGAGTTCTTGGCTTGGTTTGTTCCTCCTGGGTTTGTTCATAGAAAGATGATTGAGCTTGAGAGTCTGAAGAAAGATGAGCACACCTCTGTGGTAGATTTCACCAATAAGTTCTTAGGGTTGTGCAGGTTTGTACCTACAGCAGTACCTAATGATGAAGCTAAGAAATTTCGATATGTTAGGGCCTTAGGAGATGACTATCAATCTCTACTTAGTGGACGTCACGGTCATCCTATCAGTGAGATAGTTGATGATGCCCGGGATATTGAGTTCATGGTAGATGAAAAGAGGAAGGCCAAAAGGGTCAATCGAAGCAAGGGTCAGGGCACATCTAACTTTGTTGGTACTGCTGGCACTTTCACCGTGGGGACTTACTCTACTGATTCTTAGAGTTCCTACAGACGCCGGAACAAAGGCAGAAGTAAAGGTGGATTTAAACATAGCAGAGGCTACAGTGGTAGTAGTTATGGATCCAGTTATAGTGGTTCAGGTTCAAGCACCACAGTACGTGCTAGATATGGTAGAGCCCATGAGGGGCAGTGTTGGCAGGGATTAAGTGTATGTTATGGATGTAGCCAGCCAGGTCACTTTGTTAGAGATTGCCTTATAACAAGTGGTCATAGAGCTTTTTCTCAAGGATTTATGTCTAGTGTAGCTCAACCTATACACACCTCCGCTCCATCTCAGTCTGGGGGATGATTTAGTGGCCAGCAGGGCCGTGGTTTTGAGGGCAGAGGTAGAGGACAAAGTCAGGAACAGAGTTCTGGATTCGCTGGTAGAGGACAGAATCAGAATTAGGCTAGGGTATTCACACTCACCCATCAAGACACTCAGGCTTTGAATGCAGTGGTGGCACGTTTTCTTTCTGTTTGTTCTTTAGAGGCTCGTGTATTATTATACCCGGGTGCTACGCACTCCTTTATATCCTCCAGTTTTGCAGTAAAAATTGATATGATGCCTGTCAGTCTTGAGTGTCCATTATCAGTTGTCACTCTTATGAGTGATTCCTTTTTAGTGGACACAACTTTTTCTGCATTTCCAGTTCAAGTCGAGGGAAGGATTCTTCTTGCCTATTTAATTATGCTTGATGTGATGGATTTTGATGTAATTCTGGGTATGGACTGGTTGTCGACCTATTATGCTACCCTCGATTGTCGCAATAAGAAAGTTGTCTTCCGTATTCCTGGCGATACAAAGTTTTCTTTCAAGAGAGATAAAAGTGTTGCTCTCTATAACCTTGTTTCAGCTATCAGTGCTAGAAAGATGTTACGTCGTGGTTGTCAATGTTATTTAGCTCTTGTTAGAGATGTTTCCAAAGACGTTGGAAATATGGAGAATGTGCCTACAGTAAATGAATTTCCTGATGTGTTTCCTGAAGAACTTACAGGATTACCTTTGAAGAGAGAGATAAAATTATGTATTGATGTGGTACCGGGAACAAACCCTATATCCATGCCACCTTATAGAATGGCACCTACAGAATTAAAGGAGCTCAGGGAGCAGTTTCAAGATATTTTGGATAAGGGTTTTATCCAACCCAGTACTTCTCCTTGGGGTGCTCTGGTGTTGTTTGTGAAAAAGAAAGATGGATCGATGTGCCTCTGTATTGATTACAGACAATTGAACAAGGTGACTATAAAGAATAATTATCCTCTTCCTCGAATTGATGATTTATTTGACCAGCTTCAAAGTGCTACATGTTTCTCAAAAATTGATCTTCGTTCTTGATATCATCAATTGAGGATTAGGAAGGAAGATATTCCTAAAACAACATTCAGAATTAGGTATGGGCATTATGAGTTCCTTGTGATGTCTTTTGGACTCACTAATGCACCTGCCGCGTTTATAGATCTGATGAACCGAGTGTTTAAACCATTTCTATATCGATTTTTCATTGTGTTTATCGATGACATTCTGGTATATTCGAAGACTCCTGAAGAACATGCTCAACACCTGAGGATGATTTTACAAACTTTGAGGAATCATTAGCTTTATGCTAAGTTTTCCAAGTGTGAATTTTGGTTAGACAGTGTAGCTTTTCTGGGGCATGTTGCTACTAAAGATGGTATCATGGTGGACCCCAAAAAAGTGGAAGCTGTCACAAACTGGTTAAGGCCTACTACAGTCACCGAGGTTCGCAGTTTTCTTAGGTTAGCAGGCTATTATCCATGCTTTGTCCAAGATTTTAAAAGGATAGCAGCCCCTTTGACTCGATTAACATAGAAGAATGTTAAGTTTCAATGGACTAAAGCGTGTGAAGATAGTTTCCAAAGGCTTAAAGATTGCCTTACCTCAGTTCCAGTATTAACTTTACCTTCGGGTAAGGGTGGTTATATCGTTTACTGTGATGCTTCGAGAATTGGTCTGGGGTGTGTTTTGATGCAGCATGATAAAGTGATTGCTTATGCCTCTCGCTAGTTGAAGAAGCATGAGCAGAACTATCCCACCCACGATTTGGAAATGGCAGCAATAATTTTTGCCTTGAAGATTTGGAGGCATTACTTGTACGGTGAAACTTGTGAGATTTATACAGATCACAAAAGCCTGAAATATATTTTTGACCAGAGGGACTTGAATTTGAGACAGAGGAGATGGATGGAACTTCTTAAAGATTATGATTGCACCATTCTTTACCACCCTGGTAAAGCAAATGTTGTAGCTGATGCATTAAGTAGAAAGTCCTCTGGTAGTTTAGTTCATATTGTGGTTGAGAAAAGACCTATAGTTAAAGAGTTATAGGAATTATTTGATGAAGGATTGCAGTTGGAAGTGCACAGCTCTGGAGTACTATTAGCACATTTCAAGGTCCGTTCAATTCTAGTGGAAAGAATTAAAGTGGCTCAGAGACGGGACTCACAATTATGTAGAATTATGGATGAGGTGCAGAAAGGCAGTACTCGAGACTTCGTGATTGATGATAATGGAGTATTTCGACACGGTTCTCGTCTATGCGTTCATGATGTAGATAATTTGAAAAAGAGATTTTGAAAGAAGCACACCTTGCAGCGTACAACGTGCACTCAGGTTCCACCAAGATGTACCGTGATTTGAAAGGTATTGGTGGAATGGCATGAAGAAGGATGTAGCTGAATTTTTCTTTAGATGCCTAACTTGTCAGCAAATAAAATTGGAATATCAGAAGCCTTCTGGATTGTTGCAACCACTTCCTATTCCTGAGTGGAAATGGGAAAGGATTACTATGGATTTTGTGACTGGGTTACCTAAGACTATTGCAGGGTATGACTCTATATGAGTTATTGTGGACCGATTAACTAAATTGGCACACTTTATTCCTTTGTGGCTAAGTATGCAAGGTTGTATGTGGAAAATATAGTTTGCTTGCATGGAGTTTCTAGTCTCCAATGTGTCAGATAGAGGGCCCCAGTTCACTTTCAGATTTTGAAAATCTTTGCATTTGCAAGACGCTTTGGGTACAAGGTTTGATTTCAGCACAACTTTTCACCCTCAGACGGATGGTCAATCTGAAAGAATAATTCAGACTTTGGAGGATATGCTTCGAATGTACATACTTGACTTTGGAGGTCATTGGGATTGGCACTTGCTATTAATTGAGTTTGCTTATAATAATAGCTATCATGCCAGTATTGAAATGGCACCTTATGAGGCTCTATATGGCAGAAAGTGCAGATCTCCAGTTTGTTGGGAATAAGTTGGAGAAAAACAATTGGTAGGACCTGACTTGGTTCATATCATTTCAGAAAAAGTTCATATAATCCGAGAGCAGCTCAAGACTGCTTTTAGTAGGCAAAAGAGTTACGCGGATCCAAGGCGTAAAGATCTTTCTTTTAATGTGGGTGATTTTGTCTTCTTAAAAGTTTCTCCTATGAGAGGAGTAATGAGATTTGGTAAGAAAGGGAAGTTGGCACCAAGGTATATTGGCCCATATATGATCATTGAGAAAGTTGGAGCAGTTGCATATTGTTTGTACTTGCCATCAAACCTTTCGCATGTCCACCCTGTGTTTCACATCTCTATGTTGAGGAAGTATATTTCCGATCCTTCCTATGTGTTACAGCCATAAGAAATTCTAATTTGTGAAAATCGGTCTTATGAGGAAGTTCTTATAGCTATAATGGATTTTCAGATTCGCAAGCTTCGTTCCAAGGAAATTCCTATGGTTAAGGTTATGTGGCGTAATCACACTACTGAAGAGTGTACATGAGAAGTAGAAGCTGAGATGAGAGAGAAATACCCTTATCTATTTGGGACTAGTTAATCTGTTCTGAAATATAATATTTCAATGCTTTTAAGTAATTATGTACTGGTATTTAATGAAATCAAACTGGTATTATTTTAATGATATTATAAGTTACTATCTTTATCTAAATTCAAGGATGAATTTCATTTAAGGGGGGGGGGGGGTGGAGATTGTAATATCTTAAATTTTGAATTATAAAAATTTATTATTATTGGGTATTTTATTTTAGTAAAATAAAGTATTTAATTGTTTAATTAAAATTTAAATTTATTTAATTAATTTTCAAATTTATTACTTAATTATTATTATTATTAGTATTATATATATACATATATGTTTAGTGCAAAACGGAGAGAGAGAGAGATAGAGAGAGAGAGAGAGAGAGAGAGAGAGAGAGAGAGAGAGAGTTGTTGCTGCTGCTACCGCCATTTTGCCGTTGTCTGGTCACCGTCCATCAACACGCGCCAGCCAGGAAGGAAGCTCGGCCTTCGACACTTCCAATGGTACTAGCCCGATCGCCGTCCACCGCCGCACGTCGCCGGACGCGCTGCTGGAATGTCCGCCAGTCAGTGGACTTTCAAAGGCTTTTTCGGCTGATTTTGATCTCCGTTCTTGCCGATTCTAGTACCATTGGTTTCCTCTTTTCTTAAGCTTTGATTTGGTACCTCATTTGCTAATTATAGTGAACGTTTGAATTTGGCTGGAATCCGGTGAAATTGCAGACTTGTCGACGTGATTTCCGGCGATCCTCCGGTGAGTGAGGGAGAGTGGTGTATATTTTCAGAATCTATGCTTCAATACAAATCCATTGGCACCAATTTCGTTGCTATCCGACACTGTTGACGTTTTCCGGCGACTCCCCGGTGAGTGCACCTGGCAGTCCGGAATTAATCCTTGATGGTTAATTTAATATTGGAATTGTTTATTTTGGCATAATGGAATTATTATGAATTTAGATAATTAATTGTGGTTAAATTATTTAAGAATTAACAAGGGAATAATATATATATTATTGGAATTTAATTTTGAGAATTGCTATTGGGAGCCAGTTGGGATATTTGATATTTCGATGTTGAGTCTGTTGTCTGAGTTTCAGGGGGATTAGATTTACTCTGGGAAAACTCTGTCAGATTTTGGTAGATTTCTCCACGGTCATAGGATGTGTCTGTATGTTGATTCTCATATCCTTATTCTGATAAATTGTTCATGCTTCATTTTCTAGATCGTCCAGGACCATCTTCTGCAGCCCCAGGTCCCTGTTATTGATCGAGTTTGATTTTTCGCACCTGTATTGTGAGTGATACTTTCTAATATATTTTTTTGTATTCCATACATCTACATTTACCGTATATATATACATATATAATTATGCATTATGAATATTAATTGAGCATGTTGGCATACGTATGTGAATGTTTCATTAATTATGTGAGTTGCATATTAATTGTGGATATTGAATGGGATTAGGATGACACAAAGATTCACCTAGGATTGTGATTATGATATGATGATGATTATGTTTGATGAGCTGTGATTGGTGTATGACGGCTTGGAGTTTGCTCATCGCTCGCTGCTGCCAGTCGGGTCAGCGCTGCGTGACATAGGCCATGGATGACTGGGACCCTATGTATTGGATTTTAAGATATAATAACAGGATTCAGAGAGTCAGGATAGGGGGATTGGCTCCCCAAATTGAGGTTTAGTATGATTCCTGTGAACCGATTCCCATCCTTGTATGATTGTCTGATTATTTGTATGTGTGACATGTTGCATGAACATTAATATTAGATTGATGTTAGAGCACCAGGTTTGTATATTGGCTAGTATCATTCACTGAGTTGAGACGCTCACCTATGTCTCCCTATTTTTTTTCAGGTGGCAGGATGAGTTAGTTATTTTGTTACTGTTGAGTTTCTCTGCCATCTCCTCCGGCGGTAGATTTTATATTTATGTTTTATGTATAATATTAAAATTCTAGAATTTCGCAATTACAGTAGACCGAGTTTGTATCTTTAAGATTATTGCATATTAGTATCTGTTGTTTATATTTCAGTATGATGAGATATTCTGCTAAATAGGAACCTGATGATATACTGAGATGTGATTAGATGGATATATTATGATATGGACACAAGTTCTGTTGGCATGTGGGCTCTTAGCCCTTAATTTATGATTCCCTGGTATATTCTTTGTTGATTTGTATTATTAGGCTGACTACGAGTTCTGGAGGTCTTAAACTTTCTCATACCCTAGTGCCGGTTAAATATCCCTAGAGTCGGTTCGTGATAATAATAATAATAATAAATTATTCACGAGCTTATTATCGAGCTGTTCATGAACCTTTTAATCAAGCATGTTTATGAACTTATTATCGAGATGTTCACAAGCCTAATCGAATCGAGTTTTGCTTTACTCAAACTCAGCTCGTTTATGAATCAAACCTCAAAATAAGGCTCAACCTTAACTCATTTTAATGCGAACGAGTTTTTATCTAGTCGAACACCGAATCCAATAGTGAGACTCAGGATTTAGGTAGGGGTTGGGCTGAGTTTTAATAATTTTAGACTTTATATAAAAAGGTGGGCTGAATTTCAATAATTTTGGACTTCATATAAAAAAATATATTTCATAATACACATAAAAAAAAAAAAAAATTGGGAGTTGACATAGGCTTCAGCTCCCCTTGGGTCCGCCCTTAATCGAACTGCTCGCGAATGAATTGACTCATTTGCAGCCCTAATTCTTATTAAAATTAAATCATCTTTTCAATAATAAAAAAATGATATTATTCCCAATACATAGTACTATTCTAATTTTATATTCTAATAACATTATTCTATTTTTATATTCCACCATATGATGATGCTACTAGTCTAGAACATGGAAATTAGAATTTACATGGTTTAGTGGGGATTCTATTCCAGCATTGAGAGTAATGTATTGGCTGTATTGGAGAAAGATCAAATTTATTCGGTAAAATGCATATTTAAGCCACTAAGCTTTTATAAATTTATTTATTAAGCTCTTAAAGATTTATTTGTCTATATTAACTCCTTAAATTTTTATTTTTTCACACATTAAAATACTTTTAGATAGAGTTAACGAGAGTAAGATACACGCACGTTAAAAACACATAATGCCTCTTAGAATTCATTACTGGAATTCAAACTGTTGACTAAGAAGCTGACTATAAAAATTAATAAAATAAATTAAAAATGACACCATTATTGCACAAACATTCATCCCATCAATCTAAGAACCTTAAATCGATTAAGATGATATCAAATTTCATTCTCATTGCAATAATCTCAGTCTCTCTTCTCAAAAAAAATTTATCTCCTAATCACCTCCAAATTGAAGTAAATCTTAAAATGATTCAATTGGTTTTGGTTTTAGGGTACAATGGAGAAGAGTAAGGAACGATGGAATCACACTGTAGATTTGGGAGACAAAATTCACAATTAATATTGATAAGATGGAAAAGACTGTAATGAGAATGAAATTTGATATCCTCTTAATCGATTTAGAGTTCTTAGAATGATGGGATGAGTGTTTGTGCAATAACGGTATCGTTTTTAATTTATTTTATTTATTTTTCTAGTTAGTTTCTTATTCAGTAATCTGAATCACAATAATGAATCTTGAGAGACATTACGTACTTTTAACGCTATTGTATCTCACTCTTGTTAATTTTGTCTAAAAATTATTTAACATGTGAACAATAAAAATTTAAGAAGTCAATATAAATAAATATATTTTTAGAAGATAAATAAATAAATCTGTAAAATTCAAAGATACTTAACAATGGGATTTGTCAATTTATTCATAGTCCTTTTATTTTATTTTAATGTCAAAATCGGCAAACCACTCACGAGAAAAATTAAAAAATAATAATAATAATAATAATGTAGAAAAGAAGGCAAAGTCTCTCTCTCTCTCCATATCTGTGGATTTGCGTGCTCGCACGCATGCAAAGATTTCATTTTAGTTAGGTTAAGAATAATTGGCTTTTGATGGAGTCTGAAACTTTTAGAATTTAGATAAATAAGAGTAGTCAAAAAGCACATGGTTAGCACTAATTAACACCTACTAATTAAAAAGTGCAGAGGTCTTATCATGTCCTATAATTTTATTATTATTATTATTATTCTAAGGTCCTGTTGGTGATGATTTATGGAACATTTTTTTTATCAATTTTTTAAATTTGATTATAATTAAAAGTTGAATTCGAGATTTTTATCTTTAAAAACGATTTTAATTTCATTAAATTAAAAAATAGTAAAATTATAAATAATTTATAAATTTTTTTTGAAATATATATACACACAAACACACACAGAGACAGAGAAAAAACATATATACACCTCAAAACAACTCAAAACCATAGAGATATAATAAATAGATTCACTGGAAGATATAATAAGTAATTTCAGTAGGAGTAAGGCTGGTTTTCTAAAGCAACAAAAAAAAAAAATTATCAATAAATAATTCAAAACATTTTCAAATTTTAAATATGATATTTAGGAATATTTTTATAAAAAATATGTTTTAAAATTTTAATTTTAATATAAATTTGATATGAGTTTCTAAATATGCATACATAAAATAAATATAGTATTTTATATATAAAAAAATAAAAATTGGGATACTCTATCCATCTCTCCACATATATAGACCATAAAAGTATAAATCTAGTTCTTACAAATATTGTAATATTAAGGGTATCAATCTCAACATCTTATATTTAATTCATGTGAAATTTATATTTTAACATTTTCCTCAAGTGACAACTGGATCAAGACAATTTTTTATTAAATTCAATTGACACTTGCAAATTTATAATGAGAACTGGGTTGAAAAATTGAAAGCCCAACACGGGCGAATAAACAAATTTAAAAGCTCATTACCGAGCGAAAAATAATTGAAGAAACTCACTATGGGGTAAGAATTGAAATCATACTAAACCCGAAATATTTCGAAAATTGAAAGAGAAATTGAAATCCTAATTCAAATTATAATATAACAGGAGTAGGTACATGGATTATTTTTCCCGCTCTGATATCGTCTTATAAATATTGGAGCTTATATAATTTTGAAAGTGTCAACCTCAAAAGTTAGCTATTAAGATTGAAAAATCCAATTATATATATGCACATTCAACATCTTATATTATTTAAATTTGTATTTTACCACTAATTAAATGATGGTTATTGGTAATGTTAATTTTTTTTTTCCAAGTCAAAAGATGAAACCATCACATTACTCAAAAGCATCATTACATGAGAGATTAGAAAGCAGGTGGATAAACCACAGACCAAGCAGGAGAAATACAGTTTAAAAGAGTACATCTTACATTATCTATCTTTGGCACGATTAATGATTACAACATTTGTTTTCTTGTGAAGAAAAATGGGTAAAAAATAATTGAAACTTAGGGAGTTGTAACATGCACTAACCTTTTTCTGATGAAAATTTCTTTGATGAAGACCTAGCAATAGCATGCACGTTTATAAATTAATGTCATGATTAACAAGATTATGATCTAAGACTTTAAAAATAAAACTCTAATCAACAATAATATAGAAAGCAAATAAACAATTGAATTAAACTATTTAGGTTACAATAAGTGAATTCTTTTTCTTTATTTTTCTTTCTCTTTTTTTAGATTGTACAATGATTGAAATCTTAATATAAAAAAACCAAATCTTTACCCTTTAAATAATTTTAAAAGGATAAGAATTATATTTAAAAATCAACTTTTCTACCAAGTGCCTTAGAACACTTATTAAAAAGATTAATTCAAACAAACTAAATTAATTACTTTCTTAGGCCATGTTTAGTATGAAGGAAGTAAGTTTAGAAAGTTGAAATTTCCAGGAAATCAACATTTTTTTATTATTTGGTAGTATTTATTATTTTCACACATTGTGAGAAGAAATCATCCAATCTCCCCTTACTCCTCTTATTTGAGAAGTTGAAGTTGCCTAGAAGGACCAAGTTGAACTTTTAAAGTAAAAAAATAAAAATAAAAAAGTGTAGAGAAAAATAAAAAGTCAAAATTCTTTTTAATTTTATTATCTTTTAAACAAATAATAAGAGTATTATTGATAATTAAAAAATTATATTTTTCAACAATTTATAAATAAACTATATATATTTAAGATATTTTATTGAAAAGTAAACATTTTATACTAATTAGTAATTACTTTAGCTCTATTTATTTAGCGTAAAATATTTTTCTAAAAAATATTTTTTATATTTTATGATATTTGGGAAGTTTTGAAAAATTAATCAACATTTAAATATGTTTCTAATAAATGAAAAACTAAATTATTTTTAAGGAAAATGATTTCTTCTTTTTAAAACAGAAAGTCATTTTTCAGATATTACAAAATTCATTATAATGAAATAAAAATATATAAATACAAATTTATTAATACGTCAATTATCAATACTCACTATCAGCGATCACTGACGACTACCATTGACCACTGGTAACCACCGACAATCATCACCAATCGTTGGAGACCACCAAAATTACCCGTTTTATATATTTTTGTCTCATATTTAACAATAATTTTAAAAATATGATATTTTTATAAATTTGAATATATTTATAATCTTATAAATTGGAATTTTTAATATTGTAATCAAATAACACAAATTTATTTATTTTTAATATTTTTTAGAATATGTTTTTTTAGAAAATATTTATAAAAAAAAAAGTTATTTTTCATAAAACAAATGCAACTTTACTGTTAGAATGTTTCCTCATCTATACTTTTAATAACATAGGTATTTTCATCTCAAGCTATGAAAGGAAAAAAATAAACACCAATATAAAGATTATGACTATAATGAATTGATGGGCTTCATGCCACGAAATCCCTTTTTCTTTTTCTTTTTCTTTTTTTTTTTAACTAAGAGAACAATTTCATGGTATCTATCACTTGTATAAAAAAAAAAATCAAATGTGACACTTGGTATGACAAAAATATCCTCACTAATTATACTTAATTATAATGTTGCCATTAACTATATTATTATATTATATTTCTTTTTTCTTTTCATAAACTCTTATCCATTTATATATATATTTCTACTTAATTGTTATTTACAACTGTACCAATTAACAATAATATTCACATTCTTTTTTCACTTAATTTTCTCTACTTAAATACAATTTTTTCATTTATTATATTATTATATTATATCCTCTTTTTTTTTTTTTTCCATAAACCCTTATTCATATACATTATCTTCCTAATACTAAAAAATATAAAAGAAAAAAAAAAATCATTTTGTGTGGAATATATAATCATATACTCTACTAACTATTATTATGGTAAATAATCTTATAATATAATTATAGTTTTCTAATAAAATCTTTTTAAATAAATTCAAAAATATTATTTTTGAATATCATAAATTATTCAACACACTGTTTAAAATTATCTAATTAATATTAGAAGTACAAAATAAAAGACGTTATTATATGGATAACAAATGTTGTATATTGTATAAGTTATAATCATAATATTATCATGATTAATATTGAAACTATAATTAAAGATAATTTTTTTTTTAGGGAAAAGTTCAAATTTTATTTTACTTTGATAATCATGAATATTATTTTAGTAGTAAGATCATCTATATATTTAATGTGAATTCATGTTTTAAAATTACCCATTTTAATTTTTTACACATATAACTAATATTATATTAATAATTAAATCGCCTATGATAAATTAATCAAAATACATGAATATTTGTCTGAGAAAATCATGATTCTTTTTCTTGATTAACTTTGTCTTATAATTCATTACAATTTACAATTTATGGTAATATAATATTTTCTTTTTTTTTTCTTGTTTAAATATAAATGATGAAAATTATTTTATAATTTATAATGATATATATTACTAAAAAGTTCTTACACTTAATTTTTTCTTACTTGAATGTGAATAATGAAAATCATTATATCATTTGTAATTATATTTATTACAAAATATTATATCATAAATAAAGATGAAAAAAAAAGATTAGTATACAATTAGCTACACCATATTATTACAATTAGCTACACCATATTATAATATTTTAAAAATTATAATAACTTTATAATATTTTATTTGTAACAAAATTTATGTCATTGTGTTTACTCTTATAATATTTTTTTTATAAAACCTAATGAATATTTAAGTATTTAAATTTCTTTTATGAACTGTACTTTTATGAAAAAATTTGATTGATGAATTTTTGTTTCAAAATTGATTTCTCTGATTTTTGAATTGTACCGACTTGAATTGGATTGTACCAAAAGTACCAAATTCTTAAACCAAATTTTCCAGAATTTTTGAGACAAGATAATACGTAGAATTTTTATTTATAGGATGGTTTTGGATTTCCAATTTTAAAATTTTCGACTTTTAGGATAGTTACAGAGATTTATCAATTATCGAATTGAACCGAACTATACTTATTTCTAAAAGAAAAAAAACCAATAAAGATACCAATAAAAATATACATCAAAGCATATCTTAATAATAAATGCATATGGAATTTGATATATATATATATATATATATATATATATATATATATATTTATATATATATTCGAATTCTCCTTATTTTTTTTTTTTAAATCATATATTCGAATTCTCCTTAGTTCACTGTTCAATACTAAAACAAATTTTTTTTTTTTTTTTTTTTGGCCAAATAAACAAAAAACAATTCAGGCGCGTAACTTCCCATGCCAAAAATTTATCGCGCACAAAACACCAAAATCCTTATAAATTACAATCCGTTAACAAATCCAACCAGGGGCCTACAAGCCAACGATGCATCCAATGGCAGCCAGATAATCAACAGTGGATGATCTTTTTTGAACGGATGAAAAGGGTAAATGTACAACCAAATAGCACAAAACTACAGTCGCCTTCACAGCCATGGACGAGGTTGGAGGTAGAGCTGTCACAGTAATCAATAATATCGGATCGAATTAAAATATTAAACTGTTTTAACACTGTATTATAAAAAATTTGAAATTTAAAACGAGAATCGTATCAAAAATTTTAATTTGATATGGTATTAATTCTTTAGCTCATATTCAAACTGAAAACTTTACCGAATTAAACCGATCCGAAAGTATCGAATTTTAACATAATATCAATTTTATATATATATATATATATATATATATATATATATATATATAGATATAGAACACTGATTAAAATACAAACCTTAGACTTAGGAATGAGCACAATATTTTGAAATATCGGACCGAACCGAAATACCGAATTGTTTTAGTATTGTACTGTGAGAAATTTGAAACTTTGGGGGAGAACCGTACTAAACTGTACTGAAAATTTTAATTTGGTATAGTACTGATTATTAACTCAGTACCGACTTAAACAGAACCGTACTCAGTCCTAATTGGAGGAGGGCCCTCCAAACTCAAAAAATATTTTTTTCATTTTTAATATTTACATATAAAAAATTACAAAATATATATAATTAAAATTGTATCCAAAATAATAAAAAGTTCATCAAAATATATAAAAAAATCTTTTATACTATACACTTATTATATTATTGAAAATATAATAATTAATTATAGTGGTTGTATTTTTTTTTTCTTCAAAAAATTAAAATCAAATCATACTAAAACTATTCAGCATATTTAGCATTTAAAATTAAAAAAAAATAATTTTTTAAATAATAAGTTTTTTTTTATCACCAATGATTACTTTAAATAATAAGTTTTGATGCAATATTATTTAAATTCTTTCGTATTTATATATGAATTTGAACGATAAGTGAAATTTAATTAATAAAAATAAAATAATATACATAAAATAAAAAAAATTAAATATATTTTATTAAAAAATATTTACCTATCCAAACAAATTAAAAAAGTTAAATATATTATTATTTTTATTATATTATGTTTAATAGATTGTGATATAATGTAATTAAATTTATTTTTAAGTGTCACAAATGTATTTTTAGAAATGCAATTGATATTAGAAATACATTTATTACACCAGGAATCAAATCCAAACCTACCCTTACTGTTTCACGAGGACGGTTTCAGAATTCAGGTTTCAAATAATGTAACAGATGAATGCCACGTGTAATAAACTGCCAAACTTTGACTATCTATTTTGGTCAAAACTACTCGGTTTTTTAGGTCCGTGATCCTCTGTTTTCTGGTACACGTTAATAAACAGTGTTTTATCTCTCTGGATTATCTCTTAGTGGGCCCCACCCTAAAGCCCAAAGTTCACTCTCAACACGTGTTTCTCTTGTAAGCATCAACCAATAAAGACTTTCTTCTTTCACCTCTAATCTCACATAATATTGTATTTTGATTTATATATATATATATATATATATATATATATATATATAACTAAATGAATTTTTTTTATATAAATTTTTAATTTATCTTTTACACTGTATTTTTAGTATTAAGAGATGAAAAATTAAACTTCAGTCTCTTGTGTAAGCTATATATATTTACCGCTAAATTATGTCTAAACGTATATTTTTTACATTATTGTTACTCGTTAGTATGTCTTAAAAAATTATTTAACTTTTATTGCAAATAATAATTTTTTAAAAAAAATAGCACAATAAATTTGTGTCGAATTTTTATATAACCCACCAAAAATATATATATTAACAAGAAAAATTATTCATCCAATAAATTATTCAACTAAACCTCTTTCTTGCATTTTTAAAACATTATAATTCGACCTTAAGCTTGTTTTATTAAATTAAAAATTAGAGAATTTTAAAAATTAATTTTTACATGATTTGACTTGAAGTCTAAATACTAGGTGTCTTATAATAAGACTAAAATTTTTAAAATTTTTGTTATTATATATCTTTTTTAATGATGAATTATATTATAAAAATTGAAATGCCTTTTCCTATATATTAGAAGAACATACGAGAATATCGAGAATTAAATCCTTGATTTGTAATACTATAAAATATTTATTTAATCACTAAATTATTTATTGAAAATAATCATTAAATAATTCACTGCTTTGAATAAATGCAAACAATACATCTCTTTTTTAAAAGGATAAATTACTATTTTTATTTATGAGATTTAACTTAATTAACGAAATAATTTTTTATTTTTAAGAAATTAATTAAAGAAATTTTAACTTTTGTTCCATCAAATGTTTTAATTATTTCGTTTAATTTTTATATTTTTATTCTATTAAATTTATATAAAATAACTAAAATGCCCTCATATATATTAAAAACATGAAAAAAAAATTATAATGAAAATTTTTATCAAAAAATTTAGTAATTTAATAAAAAAATTTAGTAATTGAATTGAATTAAAATAAAATTAATAATTTTTTAAATATATATATACGAGAACATTTTAGTTATTTCATATGATAAGAAAAATGTATAAAAATTAAATGAAATGATTAAATAATTTGACAGAAATAAAAATAAAAAACTATTTAGTTAATTTTTTAAAAAGCAAGAATAACTTCTAGGTCAAATTTTAATCATAAAATAATAATTTACCTTTTTAAAATTCATTGGATATCACCATTTGTATTTTAGATGGCATGGATCGAATAATTTTTCTTCAAATGGAAAACTTTTGTCGAAGTACCTTTTTTTTATTATTTTTTTAAAGGATGAGTAAGTACACGTTTTTTAATGAAAAAAATGAATATTAATTTTTTGGTTTAATATGCAACAATTATTATTTTTTTTTTGGGATTTTTACAGAGGGAGATTCCATATTCGTACTTATAAATTTTATTACCAAGAAAAAAAATATAAGCCAAAAAAGAAATTTCGAATAAGCATAATAAGAGGGTTGGATTCCAAATTCTTTTGTGCCATTCCTTATTTCCTTTCACTTTGATGGCTTCAATTGTCATGTTGTGGAAGCTCTTTTTTTGTTTTTTTGTTTTTTTTTTTGGTTCTACCATAAATTAACACCGACATTGGTCAATTATATGCCTATCAAAAAGATTAGAATATCACTTTATATCTATATTATATTAATTATAGTAATAATAACAACTAATCATATAAGAGACATAAAGCAAACGCAAAGGAAATTGCATAGCTTTAAACCTAAAAAAAGTTGTGTGAATATATAATTAATTAAGGAGGCTGTATTTAATTAAAATTTTTATATATTTTTTTAAGTGAATGACTTTTGCAGAATTTATAAATTTTTAATGACTTATGCGAAATTTATAAAATTATAAATGACTTTTAAAAATTTTATTTTAAAAAACTTTTTTTAGATATTTATAGATATTAATAGATTTTCATTGATTTCTAATATCTATTTTGTTAAGTAATATTTAATAAGATTATTTTTTTAGCTACAAAAGAAGGGCAATACTAAAAAAAAAATACTAGAACATTCAACTGTCATTAACTCTCATCTGCATAAGAACTCTCCTTGGCCAGCTCACAACTACTTTGTCACTTTGCAAAATAGATAAAATCTCATCAGAATGATCATTCTAAATATTCACATCTCGAACACGACTTAAAACTATAGATACTAGAAATTTTGCTATTTGATTGCATTCTCTGAATATATACTTATATATCACATTATAATAATTCTTATTTTTAAATTATTTCAACTCTTTAATGTTATATAAAATATTATTGATATTAAGAAGTTCAAAAAACAAAAATTAAAATGTGAGATTTGTAATGAAACAAACATTTTATTGCAACTATAAAAAAATAAAGCCACATTAATATGATAAAAAAAATAAACACACTGCATATGATTATTAATTTAAAATTTATATGATAATTCTATTTAATTTTTTAAGCATATAAATTACATATTCCATTTAAAAGAAGAAAAAAAAAAGAGAACATTTTAAACTTTTTAAAAATTATGTTTATATAAACTATTTATAAAAGGTTAATTTAATTAATAATTAATTGTGTTCAGGCATCCACCCGTTAACATATTTCTATTAACTATAGATTTATATGTTGTACGTTAATTTTTTTTTTTTTTGAAAATTGTGAAATATTTTATTTTTTTTACATGTGACTTAAAAAAAATCGACTGAAATCTAGAGGAAAAGTGAAAGAGAATTATGGAGATTTTTTATTTATACCGTACAAAAAAAGTCAATAAAAATATATAAAAATCTATTATTTATAAAAATCAATGACTTTTAAATACCAATAAACTTTTATAAACTTTATGACTAATTAGTACAATATGATGGATATTCTTTAGAGGCCTTGTTGGGGAATTTAATTAGATGCTTGAATTGGTCTCTTGTTTTACTTTTTCTCTTTGCTTAGTCAAATTAAAAAATTGAAAAAAAAAAAAAAACTATGGTTGATTAATAATCTAATGATTAATTTAAACTTCCAGCTATTTGTATTATATGCAAATATATATTGTTGACTTCTATGCTTATTAAATATTTTTTTATTATGGATTTACCAAAAACAAAAATTATTATTATTAGCTATTCATGCTTCAAACACAAGTAAATTAATCTGTAATCCGTGGTAAAATATTCGGGTGGGGTAAAAACATAACAAAACCTATATATATATATATATATATATATATATATATATATATATATATATATATATATATATATATATATATAT